>JARJCX010000398.1:0-98255 GCA_029282285.1 Mycena rebaudengoi | reverse complement strand
ACATGTCCTGACAAATAATCGATGTCCATAAAGTTACAAAAACAGTGAAAAATTCTACTCGGACATCCTCCTACCGGAGGCGGAAGAGTTCTGCAAGCTCGGTACGCCTTTTTCCGACCTCTTCGTCGCGGCACTGACACAACTATCGATCACAGTATATTACAATGATGTTCCGGGTTCGTCTTTTCTTCTCTCTCTAAATCTCAATTCAATTCATTTCGCACGTATGTTCTGTAGTGGGAACGATCTGCTGCAGATTGGAAACCAAGGACGGCCTCGTGTCCCTATACCTGATGACTATGGGTGTACTTGCGGTAAGCGGCAGTGGATCTCACTACGAACGGCGTTTAACGTTCTCCGGGAACAGCCGTACCGCTCAAGAAAGCTAGGCTCCTCGAGCCTCCAACTGGTCTGGACGCTGCCGAGGCTCACCCCAACCTAAAATTGACCGTATATATCTTCATGTGCAACAATCTAACTCCGGCGCCAAGCGATTCTACGAACGACACGGCTTTACAGAAATCGGCGTTCATGAGAACTATTACAAGAAGATTGTCCCCCACGACGCGTGGATACTGGAGAAGAAAATACAGGCGGAGAAGAGTCCGGAGTAGTTTTACATTCGAGATATATACAACAAGAATTATTCAGAAGACCATTAGTGAGCTGAGCGTTCTGCCTCTACTCTAGTTGCCAAATATATTATTTGCAATTAATTCTGGCCGCAAATGTCAGAGATAGCTCAAGCGCAACAGTTAAAAGAGTCACCATTAGGTATGATCCAACCAGACTATGGTCAGGACTCGTCAACTTTGCCGCAACCTTTCACAAGCTGAAAGCCATTAGCAACGGTTGAGGAATGGAACATTGCACATACCTGATGTCGTTTCAGAGCGTCTTTTCTCGTGAATGTCTTGCCACACCCCCCGTTACACAGATACGGCTTGTCGCCAGTGTGCGTCTCCCTGTGGCGTTTTAAATCGTGTTGCCGATTAAAGGACAGTGTACACATGTCGCAGGAAAATGGCCTCGGCTGCGATGAGGAATATTCGCTGTAGTGCGTTCCAGCCGTTGGCGAGAGCGGCACTTGCTGTGCATATGGGTGAGGTGCCATCGAAGGAGCCGCTGCTGAGGTCCATAAACGGAATGCGACCTGGGACGCGAAGGCGACGTGTGTGGATATTGCTGCGCGTATCCGTGCGAACTGGAATGGGAGTGCGATGCAGCGTGCGCCGAATGCGGCTGCGTGTGTGGCGGATACGGACTTGGGTACGGGGTGACGAGAGCCTGAGCCGCTTCCTGAGGGGTACATAGGCTGCGTCGGGACGGATGAGGAGCCGTTGGATGCCGTATACGACGGTGCGACTGGGTAATATCCTGCCTGGGGATACGACGCGTTCGCGGCTTGAGCATCATATGACATCGGTGGCTGGCCGGCGGAATAAGGCGAGGAATAGCCGTTCATTTGAAGAAGCGTGTGGCTGAGCGCCCCATTCCATTGATCTGAGGGATATGGACCGCTCTGCAACGACATTCGACGGCGGTTAGGACATGGAGGAAAGCCAGGCTCACGTTATACCGAGGGTTCATGCCACCCACGAAGACTTTTATAATAGCGACTCTTGAATAGACCGAACCACAAGGGCGCAGCTGCAAGGAGAATGACATTGATGTCGTATTTTGTTGTGCAAAAAGTTTACTAGTAGCACGGCAAGAGCTGGGAGACATGATGCTGTCACTGCCCTAGGATTGGAATTGCCTAATGGTGCGTCGTGATAATACACGCGTTGAGCCGGCCATTTAGTCCCGAATAGTATTAGGTCCATGAGCAAGGAGCGTGACAGTCCAAAATCTGAGATCACTAGGTCAAAATTGATCAGGCACCCAGATAGGCCCAGTTCGCTCTTTAATTGCGTCGATGGTTGCCAGTTCAAACCTTCACCAGCGCTCCTGGTGTCCTTATTAGGGTACCTGTTTAGCGCTCCAGCGATCTGTTCAAGCTACTATTTGTGAGTGCAACCGTTGGGAGATTTCTTATTTTGGTAAGTCGGGGCTGTGTGTTGGTTGAGCGAAAGCGCGGGGGAAGACATCGACTGTTATGAACGCGTGTCAGTGCACACTCGGGCCCACAGTTTACACGTCCGTTGCGTTTCGGGGTAGTCGGCATTCAACCTGACATCTCTGGTCGTCATAAACCTATAAGCAAATACGCGCTTGTTCTGCATCAAAATGCGCCGAAATGAAATGCCTTGGGTCGGTCAGGTGGACGAGTGCTCTCAGTTCAGGACGGTCAATTTCCTTTCGGCGTATGTAAATTATGACGATTCAACTTGTAGACTGACATACTCAATGCCAACGAACCAGCGCCGCCTCCTTGACAACTGACAATGAACCACTAGTCCGGAATTTGCGTTCTTCGCGTCTGTCGAGGTAAAGCTTAAACCATTTGAGCGCGATTTTGAACGCGCAACGTACTTCAGGACATGGAGATCAGGCACCGATCATTGGTTACATGAGCCCATTGCGTCACTGGCACAGCCAGTATACGAAAAAAAAAACGCAAGTGGTCGAAAAAAAACGAGATTCTCAAGTCGGCCGTGCAGATTGGTCCTGATATTCAACCTCGAGAACCAACGACGCGTAGTATGCGTATTTGCCAATATTTGATGAAGTTTATATAGTTGCTCTTCTCTTACGGTCTTCAAACTTTCAAGGCTGTTCTGATCAACATTTACATTTTACTCACAAAACTTGCTTGAAGCTGCCCCAAGTCATTTTTGAACGTTGCCGACAAGGCCGCCATCATACGATGATATCAGTAGTTGCACTGGAATCGGCGTTCTTGGGGAGGCTTACGCTGGCCTCCAAGGCCGAGTGAGAAGATTGTAACTATAGAGCTTCAAATAGGGATCTTCAATGGGTCTATCAAAACGTAACCAAGTTCAGTGACGATCAGCAATACCATCTCCCGATATTAATAGCACAGTGGTTTACCAGTGTTTCATTTATTAGTATAGATCATTCAACACAGGCTCCAAAACTCCCGCGATCTAAAGCAACGATTTTTAGCATCTCGAAATGGTATCGAAGCGATCTGGGAATCGAGACGAACCAGTATTACAGAGATAGCATAGCGTTCAGTAATTCCCGATAATTCTCATGATCCACTGCGGTAGCGTCAGTTCTGCACCCACATGCCGTATCCAAGGTCTTGGCCTAAAGTCCCGTTGTGTATCAGATCATTCCATTGCGGGTCTTATCTGCTCGGGAGCAAGAGTCTGGAACGTGATATAGGAAACCAGGAGCTCGAACTTTATTCTAGATGGCGCGGCCCCCATATTTGTGGACACATTCGCCTCCATAAGGCGTAGAATATCCGTGGAAGTGAGTGCAGGATGTTTGATAACGAGAGGCGCAGGCTGGGGGGGATCCCGCGGCTTCATGGGAGAACCTTTCAGTTGTGCTCGAGCTTGCGGCCTCGGGCGGGAAAGGGTTTTAGCGATATCAGTGCTGTCGCCGAGATATTTTTGGTATAAGGCAATTTTGAACTTGGACACTGCCGGAGACGGGTTGAGACTAGACAGCAGTAACGAAAGATCGTCCCCATGACGATGTTGAAGTCGGTTAAATACCGAGACGACAAGCATGGGAAAATCCAGCTGGCCTGCGGACGACAGGTTTATCAGCTGGAAAAGTATGCGATCAGAAAATAATAGCAAGAGGGATTGTGGATCAGTACCAAATTCAGTAGCCGAGCACCCATCAAGCGTCGACGGCGGTCCGACTGCTCCAACGTGTGGCAGACGATAGCGAGAGGCACATCGGTGTCTCTTCTAGACGGTGATCCAAGGTGCTGCAAAAGTAGGGGAGAAAACTGGGCTGTAATTCGAGCTCAGCGCGTGAAGGATTAACTGATGATCATCTTACTCAGAGAAGAGTTTTCACACTCGTCTTTTCGAATATAATCAAGAGCCAATCCAGCACTGGCCACGCCGTCTCGCCCACCGGAGAACGAAGCTCAGATATAGATATGTCGGTGAACGGCACATCCACCTTGCCTCTTCCTTTGGGGAGTGGAGAAAATGGGTTGGTTGCGGTTGAAGAAACCTTCGCCCAGAATCTGCCAGCAATTCCTGCACCGGCTGATACACAACGATTCTGTGGCAATGAAAGACTCGTGGTCATTGTCGAATTCATCGGTCTTGTTCGGCAATAGAGCCGCGAGGACGGCGTCAGGGGAGTTGGTAGTCGCAAAGGGAAACGAGTAGCTGCTGCGCGGCGAGTGTCGCAGCAAGAGAGGGGAGAAGATGAGACCTTCTTTGCTTTCTTGCTCGGAGAGGAAGATGGGTCGAAGTGGACGTTGGTATCCCCGACATCAGAGTACAGAGCCATAAACAACAGAACGCCAATATGGTACCTGGAAAACGGAGTCAGATACAGGAGGCTCCAACATTGGGACGCTTACGCGGATGGTCTGTAGGCTGGCGAGCGAAGCTGAGAAAGGACCTCTATTGCAGACTCGTATTGACCCTCTTCGAGACAAACATCGACGAGCTCGCGCTGATTGTCTACCTCATTTCAGATTCAACGTGTTTCATCGCGGCTGGACGTGTCGTGTTGTTGTTGACGCGACTCGGAAGAGGTGTTTAGGCTTGTTTTGGGAAGGGTGGCGGTGCAGTATGACAGCACCACGTGGAAGATCTCCCTGTCAATTTGCATCAGGTAACGAAAATCCTGAAAATCTCATCCAACTAAAGCAACCCTTCCTCCTCGCAGAAGAGTGATTGGCCAAACTTTCAAATAATGTTTAGACTCGGACGCGACTGAGTCGCTTATTTTTCTATTAATTACTTGTATATCAGTAGTTCGTTGCAAGCAGTTACAGGATTGCAGCGAACACACAAACCTGCAGTGATAGGCCCAATATCTATATCCATCCGTCTACCAGACATTAAGCCGAGACGACCACCACAGTCACCAAAGTTAGAACCAAAGCGGCCAATCAATGATCAGCAATCATCTTCGTTCCCCTCCCGTACTTGTAGACTGTGGATCGCAGTATCACTGTATGTTCCGGTGGAGACTTCCCGTGAGGATTTTCCAAAGGCGCTCCTTCTCTACTATGGATACCACACCGCCCGGGCCACTGGAAACGGCTATTCGTGAAAGGTTCGTAAATACTTCAAGTCTTTTATCTGAATAGCTCATTGGAGTCGATACTAGTAGTTACAAGCACGGTTAAATCCCACCTCGTTGAAGATTTCGAATGACTCTTGGCAGCACCGTCACCATGCCCACGTAGCCGCCTGAGAGCACAAGGAAGTGAGGCTAGCGAAACTCGTAAGTACGGCTTACAATACCCGTAGCTCCCCGACATCATCCGGTTTGCAGATTTTACCGTCCAAGTTGTTTCATCTGCTTTCAGTCCAAGGTGATGATAGCAATCCCGTCTCTTTTTATAATTTTTCTGAATTCTATGGCTATAAAAAGACAACAATGCAACGACACCGACTGGTCTACGCAGCCCTACGAGAGGAATTGGAGGGCGGGCTGCACGCACTATCCTTACAGACGAAAACGGAGGAGGAAGTAGCAGAGGCGGTATTTCCCGAATAGGATGTATATTTACCATTAGATAATGCTGTCTCTTGCTGTCTCTCCCAGCTCGCTCTCAACCGCGCGTGGTGGATCGTCGCCCGCCCGCTGCTGTTCCGAATCGTCAATCTCAAAGAGGATCAAATGCAAGATCTACCGCTACAACCGCTTATGTCTCGACACTGGTTACCCTATTAAGCGGTAGTGCTTGTCCGCCGGGTTGCAGCCGTTGCTCGTCGCTTTCTTTGCTGATCCTGCGGTTGTCTGCTCTCCGTTTCTTAGCCGAGCACTGCCCAGCCCAGCCTGGAGACCGAATCTTCAGCTTTAAACCCGTTATTCTATATTCTAATGCGGCTCGTATCCTGCGACTTCGTTCAGTCTGCCTTCAAATATAGGCCCGAACATGATAGCCTGCACCATCACTCCATCCTTCCTCCCTTCTCTCGCCATGTCGTCTTCGTCGGATAATGGTCGCGCGCGGCGTTCACATGATCGTCCTGTCCTTCCACCAATCCGTGATCTGTTCAGAGGTCAGTCAACACTTTTCAATCATGTATTCTTTGCGCGGTCCCCTCATGTCGTTTTGTTTCAAGAGCTCTCCTCTTCTCGAGCTCCTCCTGAATCTCCGGCGCTGACACTTGCACGTCTCCGTGTCAGTGACGATGAAGACCGACCACCCTACTCCCGGCCAACTAGCGCTCGGGTAGGCCAAGTTACTCTTTATTGGCGCATTCAAATTAATATCACCGCTTGTAGCCCCCATCGCGATCCAATCCCAACCCCTCAACATTCGTTTACCCTCAACATCAATCAACGCGGTACAACACGGTACCTGCGGTGCACGACAGGTCAAGATCTTCCTCGAACGTCCCCCATGCCAGTCCCTACCCCGGACCCGAGTTCCAACATTCTCCTCGGTCAATGTCTTACGACACTTACCAGGCACCGCTGCTGGCGGCTCACCCACAACACCGCAACACCATCTCTACGTATGACCCCCGACATGCAAGAGGGCCGCAGCCGCCGGTTGGTTACGGGGTTCCGCCGATGGGACAGCCCCCCATGTCTCCTTACTACGCCCGCACTCAGCCGTCAAGTTCAGTGATGCCGCCCGCCATCTCGACAAGTCACAACCCAGGCAGGTCGGAAGATGAGGATCGGACACCAATCGCTCGTTATCAGGCGTCTGGACTTGTCGGATTCGGGCCCCCGGAGGCGTCCACAAGTGCAACCAGTCTCTCCAAATACGAATGTAACTACTGCGGGAAAGGGTTCACTCGCCCCAGTAGTCTCAAGGTTTGCCTTTCCCGATCGGGGTTCTCAAGCCTTCAACTCATCTGTTGCACTCAGATACATCTCAACAGTCATACAGGAGAGAAACGTGAGTTGATGATTGAATGATCTACAACTTGAAGGGGATATGCTGACTTGAACGTGTTCGTTTCCAGCGTTTGTTTGCCCTGTCGACGGTTGCGGGCGTAGCTTCAGTGTCCTTAGCAACATGCGCCGACACGCCAGAGTGCATACTACCCCCTCCGGTGAGGACGGAAGTCCAAGACCTTCCCCTCTTGGACCTGGATATGCCAGTTCTTCACAAAGTAACTGGAAACACCGTCGTAGTGCCTCCACGTCCAGCTCCAACTCTCACGGGAGTCACAGCGTGTCCTCGGAGGAAGAGGAGGACTTGGACCGGCCAGAGAAGCGCACCCGCCACCACCGCAAATAGACTTTGCTCCTTCATCTCTCTCCCTCCTTCATCTCTCTCCACTTCGGACTTCACTAGCATTCAATCATTTTCTAGCATAGCATCATCACAGACCCTATTCCAGCATCCTATTTATTTGCTGTCCACGCCGTTGTATGACCTAACTTATTCGCTCTATGGATCCTATTTATTGTTTCAAGCATATTTATCGTACTGTATTTGACGATATACACCCAGATGTACCGCATAGATGTATCACCACTACCACCTGTAACCTTCGTGTATTTTTATAGCCATCCATCAACTTGTAACATTGCATAGGATACCGCAGCAAGTTCATAAAATACACCGTGGCTAAGGAACAACAAACGGATAATATTAGATTTAAGTAGTGAGTCCCAAGGTGGCGTAAACGAAAAACGAGGCAATAGACGTGGGTATGTGTGTTACACTGTGTATGATCGAATGTGGTCGTTAAGCGTGCTTGTCGTGAATATGTTTACTACATGGAAATCGCGCGGCCTTTGCCGATGTCCTGGGGCAGACGCAGTGCTGAACGGCCCCTGACAGTCCCTTGCCCATACACAGCCTCAGGCTGCTGTTGGCCGTAGGTGTCTGGCTGTGAGTCAAATGCCTTGTCTGCCCTCACATAGCTTATTACCCGTGGACTCTTGTGCGTGAAGCCAGCAAATGCCAAAGCCTTGCGCACGTCCATGATCTCAGCACCGTGTAGTTCATGCCGAAGTAAGGGATCTCGCGTAGCATCCGCGGGCGCGCCATTAGCGGGGGCAAGGGGCTGAAACTTTCGAGTCAGCTTGCCGCGAGGCTATTGTGTCTCTGCCACGCACCTCCGCAGGAATATCGGGGTCAAAGTGCCTTGTATCTTCTGGTGCCCGAAGCTCAGGGTGGTATGGAGCAGGGTACTTGTGGATGTTAAGCCAGTCGATACCTCTGAAAAAAGGATGGGACTTCAACAGCGGTCAGATCACACCCCAAAAAATAGTGGAAGGAATATACTTTGATGAAGTTGGCACCATCAGGCGAACCGCTTTGTGCCATGAACCCGCTCCTACGAGCTTGCATGACCATGGAGTTCGGTCGTGAAACGGAAGCTGAAGCTTGAGAGCCTAATCGATCCTCTGGCTCACAAAGTAGCTGTTGCATTAAATTTACGCCGTCGTGCGATACTTGCGGGCGAGACGGGAATCGCAAGGCTTGTTTCCAATTTAAAATTTTCTGGCGTGTGACATGTCGCTAACAACCACCAAGGTGAGAAGAGAAGGAGAAGAGAGATGAACAGTGGCGCAACTTACGGAGTTACTGACAAACGGTGGAAAGCTAAGAATCAAAAGTAAGTCGGAAGGACTGCGATAGCAACAGCATCTGATACGAACCCGTATAAGCACTCATACATTATCACTCCCAGACTCCACCAGTCACAAGAATAGGAATAGCCGTGGCCGCGGATGACCTCGGGGGACACTGTTTCCGCAATCTGATAAGTCACTAAAAAGTCTACCAGTGAAAAAAAGGACGAACTATAAGAGTTGGTTCCACATCTGCCAAATAATCAGCGGATTGCACAAACAGACGAGACTTGATTTACTGACACCGAATATGCGAGCTGAGAATACAGAAACTTAACAAACTGAGCCATCATGAAGGAGGAATCGATGGTACCTTCCTGCGATTCTTTTCCCTCCAGGTGAACACGCCACCTTGGCCTTCCCCACCACCCATTAGCAATTCAACGTCCTTTCGATTCATCCGTTTCGTCTTGCGTCCATCCGCAATGCCGTTAGTATCCTCGAGATCGATGCCATGCTTGTGTAACATATGAAGGCGCTGTTGTTCATAGTCTAGATCACATAGCCCAAGTTAGGTGAGGATAATCAAAAGATGCAGTTAACGTACATGACGTATCGTGAGCCCAGTGAAGGTCAGTTCTATTTTAATTCAAGAGACATCAGACAAATATTAGTACGAGAAAGGAAATCTCACGCCAGACCAAAGTCGCTAAGTTTGATGTGGCCGGAAGGATCGAAGAGGAAATTCTGGATCACTACGTCAGCGAGAGCTAGAACACACCAAATGAAACGGACGTCGGGTTTAATGTCGCGGTGAATGAAACCGTGTTTATGGCAAGATTCGATGGCTAGAATCATCTGAGCGCCTTCTGTCAGCGAAAAGAGGCGTAGCGTAATAAATAATGCACTCCATACTTCGGCGACGTAGAATCGTGTAAAGCCCTCGTCAAAGACATCCCGTTCTATGAGGAGATTGAGCAGATCCCCCCCGCCCATATATTCGAGCACCTAATTTGGCCTTTAGCTGCAAAACTGGGTTGATATTTTTCTCGTACCAAGTATAAATTGTCACGATCTTGAAAGCTGTAGTACAAACGAACGATCCACTCCGCTCCTCCCGCGGTATTGACGAGGGAGGCGGATTTAAGAATGTCACGTTCAGCACGAACGTGACCCTCTTGGCCCTTGCGGAGCATGTCGGTTTTCCGCAACTGGAAAGAAGATAAATAAAATCAGCCCTGAATAGTCTGACAGGGTCCATGATGACTTACTTGTTTCATGGCGTATAGTTGCCCAGTTGTCTGCTCTTTGACCAACGAGACGACTCCAAAGGCTCCTGGGAATGATGGGCACGGTGAGAAATGAGGAGAAGCAATCGAATGAAGACCCGACCATGTCCAATTGTCTTAAGCTTCCTAAAAGCGGTTACATCGATCCTGCGCCTGCTGTCGCGTAAATAGTCCGTTTCGTTCTGACGCCAGCGAGCCCTAAGGTTCTCCTTCTGGAACTGGCTGAGCTGCATCTCGGCCATGTCGCGCTCCATGGCCACCCTGCGCTGCTCACGGGACGGTGGGTGGCGAAAGAGACCGAAATAAAGGTTCTCAAAATATATTCGAGCTGAAACTGCCTTCTCCAAGGTTGCAAGGGACGGAGTAATAGGCTTCGGAGGTGGCGGCGGTTCTTGCAGCTCTGAAGTATCCACAAAATGTTCCTCATCTTCAGGATGGACCTGAAGGCCGCCGCCCCACCGGATGGTTGAGTTTCCCGGCCGCCCGGGAAACCCATCAGGGGATGATGTTAAGAAATTCTCTCGGGCTGCTGTTGTTAAAGTAGAAGACGTAGTTGTCGTGGTACTTAGTCCATTGACCACACGCAAGGGCCCAAGTGCCTGACCGCCGAATTTGCTGCTTTGTGAGGGTTTCAGGGCATTAACAACTTCGTTAACAGCCCTGGCCTGGTTCGTCTGGCGCACACGGGCCTTAATGGGGTTTGCCCATCGGGGATCTAGGGGATGTATGAGAAACTGACAGCACGGTGGTCCGTGCTAACCTCCCAGTTTCCCCAGTCCGTCCGGACCCCAGCGCGTAAGAAGCGCTTCCGCCTGGTCAGCATCTGAAGCATGTACCAGATGCCTGATACGTATCAGGGACTGAATTTTAAGATTGCAGAAACGACGAACACAAATCCTGTGGGCCGTGAAACCATATCTTTACTGATCCGCCGAACCTTCCTAAGAACAGGACTCGTCGGGAGACGTTTGGTCCGCCACGGTTCTGCTTGCGGGGGGTGCCGAAGGACTCAGCTCCTCGTACCTAGGACCTGCTAATAGCCCTGTCTCCTCAGCGGCCGGAGCTCCCCAAATTAAACGAGATGGAGAAGGAGTCGGGATCATAGAAAGCAGATCGTAGAATCCTTTATGGATCAAGGTACCGCCAGGTAGGGTCGTCGGAGCAAATTTCTGCGTCTTTGTCACCATTATTGGGCGGGGTTCTTAGGAGTTATGGAGACGAACCATACGGACCGTCGGTGGGTTCTGAGGATAGGCGTAAGGGCGCAGAATAGGGGTTCGAGAAGGGGTCTCCATCGGGCCTGTAATGCTCTGGGCCTCCGTACCCCATGAACGGGGACCCCCGTGGGCCAGACGGGGGAGTTGGGAGAGGTCTACGAGACATTCAGAGGGTTGGAGCGAAGGGCACGATCTTGATCGACAGAGACGGCCATAATTGGTAATAGCACACGTGCCGATATGATGTTGAGAGTCTCCGCCACCGTTGAACGTTGAACATGACCGCTAATTCAACCGGCGCCACCAGCAGTCTAATAGGGTCGGTTCATAATCTGTCCAACCTGATGAATGGATTACGCCCAACGACCCTCGGGATCTCCTGATTATCTCTAATCGTACGTATAGGTGCTGTGCGCGCCTCATGCAGTATTCTTCTCTAGGTAAATCAGAGTCGTCAGCTTTACCCTCTGAGAGTGACCAATATCCCTCAGAATTCTAGTTATGCTTTCCAGGTCCGCGGCGTATCCAGATTGAGTTGCACGTTTTCATTCACCTCAAAACTGAGATGAATGAGATGGAATCTGGTCTTTTACAGATCCGGGGATCCTCTACCCATCACGTCGAGGCATTGCGTATGTGTATGCACTTGGTGTGCACCGTTCCGACCCTGACGTTTTGTCTCCCGATTTCTCAGATAGATAAAATATCTGATCTCCCGTCCCGCATCTGGAAAACACGAGGCGGTCCCTCAAGTCATTTTAATGACAAGCGTAATGAACTCGTGTCCCGGCACTGCTTTTTCGAAGACGGTTTCTTATTCTCGTGAGCTCCGGAGAGATGGCTCCTCGTAACCCCCGCCGAAGCATGCCCAGTTACCTCCAAACAATAATAAACTTTTTGGTTAACAAGGCCAGCCATAAACCAGCCTCTCTTCCGCTCCCTACTGCGCACCAACCTGTGTCTACGCGCCGCACCCTTTGCCCTACTTTGACGGCCAGCCACCTCGTGTCTCGCATGCCTTCCTCGTTTCTCTCTTGTGCCTGATTTGCCATCGCTCCGTCAAGCGCCTCAGTCGTGAATTCCGCGTGTTTCCTAATACTTAAATCCAGCGGCCTGCAATTCACTACATAATATTCCCATTCCACTTCTTCCATTAACTACTATCTACTCTAACTATGTCGAACCGGGATGACCGTTATTACAATACTCACCGAGCAAGAACTCCCTCAGCGGACCAGAGTGGAGTTTTTTTTCAGACGGGACAGGGTGGGCGGACTCTTCTCCCGCCTATTTCTACAGGGTTTCCAATCTCACGTTTTCCAGGTCTGTTTTTCTACATAGTGTTTAAACCACAGCACTCAATTTGCTAGACACGACGTACAGTTCCCGTTCATTCTAACCAGTATTCGCAACACCGTTCTTCTCAAACTCCAACGCGATACGATTACAATCAACAATACAATACTAATCAATGGCAACCTAACCATGCTCGTGAGTTGATTCGACGGCGTACTGGGAATAACTGACTCCACCTGCTCCAAGCCATGACTGCTCCACAGGCGCCCGCATTTCCGTTTTATGACGATCATCGGTATTCTACCCAACAGGCATATCCTGTATATCCCCCGCCGCGATCCGCTACTGCAGCACCACGACATCCTTCCGGGCACCCGAAACTACCACCAATCAATACCCCTCCATCCTATGCCACTCCCACTTATAACGCCACTCCGGATCACATACGATCGCCTACTGCCTCATATCCTGCATCGTACACGACTGCCTATCCCACTCCCAACTCCCAATATGGCTATCATATGCATGGCGATCCGCGCTCGTCCTTGAATCCCCAGATAATGGCGAATGACCCTCGCTCCGTGTCGCCGTATGGCCATGGCTCGTCTCACGCTTCTCCTCCGACTCCTCCACCCGTCTCCCCCACAGACGAGACTACGGTTAAAAAGAAGCGAAAACGAGCAGACGCCGCTCAGCTACGGGTTCTAAACGAAACTTACGCGCGCACCGCATTCCCATCCACGGAAGAGCGCCTTGCGCTCGCAAAAGCTCTAGACATGTCCCCACGAAGTGTTCAGATCTGGTGGGTCCAAAATCATATCTGGATCGACATTTAATATTGATAACGTCTTCCAGGTTCCAGAATAAACGGCAGTCGATGCGGCAAACCAACCGACAATCCTCCTCTGCCCACCAGTCATTTTCCTTATCGCCCGACGAACAAATTATTGACGAAATGGACAACTACGAGATGGCCGGTTCCTCGCGCCCCCCGACCTCTCAAATGCCCTCGTCCTCGCATCGCCGCCACCGCAGTCAGGAAGACGTCATTGACCCCCGCAAATGGCCTCGCGGATACTGAAACAATCGCCGCTGAGCCCACTCGGTTGCTATAGCGCGGCTTAGATGGGTCCTTTTTGATTTAATATCCTTACATGCTCGCATCTTCTTGGCTTTCGACCTTACGTTAATAATCGTTATGCCGGATCTCCTTATTATATATCTGGCCGGACAAGCGACACCTTTTTATTAATCTACAGTACATATTTTCTATAGTGGCCTTGGACATTGTTTACTTATACCTATCTTCACGATACACACATAGACCAATGCGATCCTCATGTTTCCCCTCGGAATCCTACAGAAGAACGGCCTTCAGGAGGCGTCGGAGTCCGCGTAAAACCGACCGAAGTAGAAGCGACCGCTCAACCCTGGATTCCCTTCATCTTGAACCTGAGAGGGCCGGTCGCAGATGCGTTTCTGACGGAGTAGCTAAGGAGGCAAGAACGTCCCGAAGATAGAGATGACGATGCCGAATCGACGATGAAAGTCGATCTGCGATTAAATGAAGTTACATCCGGCCATCATTGTAGATACATATGAAATGATTCTGCTGACGGCAGTCGCCGTTTAGTTGCCGCACTAAGAAACCTTTCAAGTCGAATTCGTTAGTTTCGAGTGTGGGGAATGCAAGTAGGAAGGAAGGGAAGGGCCGTGCGTGAAACCGTCTAGATGCGATTGAGGCTGCGACGTAAAAAGTACATAACTGAAAAATTCCTGATTTGGGATGGTGGACGTATTTATCACCATCGCGGCAAGCCAAACAAAACAAAGACCCAGAGCAACTCTAATGCAACTCTATTAACGGATATGAAAGGTAATGTAGCACCTGGCAGGAACCATCCAGACGAAATTATGGGTCGCCGTCGCTGTCTGTGTCCTCGGGTTTTGGCCCGCCGACGGTCAACCAGTGCAGCTTTCTGAGACGACGACGCTCTTCCTGCGCTTTCATTTGGTTACGAGTCATCTTCTTCTTCTTTCTGACGACAGGCTTGATGCCTGCAGCACCTCCACTGTCCTCAGCCCCGCTCCCTACTGGTGTTCCATTAACCGAGGCAACGGGTGTACCGAGTCTCGACCGAGCTGGGGTGTTGTTTCCGCTCCCCCGAGGTGATTTAGAGTCCAAGAAAGCGTCCTCTATGGTCGCGGCCTTGCCCTGAAGTGTCAGTCGACCGCCGTCCACGTTCCAGATTTCAGGGCCTGGCGATGGAAGTATCAGAAGAGCGGGCCACCAAATTAAAAAGGTCCGGTAAACTCACATAACGCTGAGACAAATTCGTTATTGTGAGAAATGATGACCTGCAGCGAGAGTCAGTGCGGCGAAAGAGTGCAGGTGGTAAGCATCGTTCTTACCACAGCACCAGCCCATTCCTTGATAGCGACAGCGAGACCACCGAGAGCTTCTCGGTCGAGGAAATTACTCGGCTCATCGAGGACACAAATCTGAAGGGAAATGAGCATTCATCCACAAGGCCGACAGATGGCAGTCTGTCTACTTACTTGAGGATTATTCCAGAGACAGGCCGCAATAACCAATTTGATTTTCTGGCCTAAATAACATTCGTCAAGTCACTTTCTTCGCAAAGTAGAAGAGAGACACATACCTCCTGAAAGCCCAGAAATCTCATTGTATTGAGCGATATCACCGTCGAGGCCGATGTCTTCGAGATGCTTGCGAACAAGATGCGCAGCGGTATCACGAGAGCCAGCACCCTCCCGAGAGGATTCTAAATCATCGAATTGCTGAACGAGCTTGGTGAAACTCTTCTTCAAAAGGTCGTCCCTGGACACCCAGGTGTTGAATTTATGGTCGAGTCCACGCCACTTGACTTCATATTGGAAAGACTTCTTCAGCTTTTGGCGACCCATGATCATCTGGAGATATTATTGTTAGGCAAGGGTTTTTGGGTGGCGGATTATCGGACCAGACCTCTAATTTCCGCTTTGATCCATCCTTGCCAACCCATTCCTGGTCTAGTATGAGTTTCTCCTCCGGTGTTAAGACACGAGTCGCCTTCTCCAAAAGTTCGCCTACATGGGATAAGTACGGAAACAGTGACACTCCACGACGACGTACGATCGTGGCCATCTTGGAAACGCCACTGGATGTAGCCAATTGGCGTCTTTTCTAAATGGCGCTCTGGAATGTTGTCAGTTGCCTGTCGAACCGAAGAGCACAGGGTCGCACCTATGTGATGTGTAGCATGTTGAGAAACATACCCGATCCGAAGTGCAGGGTGTTTATAGACAATTCCTTCCTGCGGAACGGTTTCTCCCTGCGAACTATGAGCACATATACGCTTATTTTTTTGAAAGCTGCTAACCGTCAACAACTTAATAAGTGTGGACTTTCCAGCACCATTGGGGCCAACGACTCCGACACGACTGAGCAGGAATTGTAAGTAATTCTGCCGCGGACTTGGCCAGAATAACGTACCTTGACAACGAGAGTGCGCAACTGACGTTGAATAAACTCGGTACAGATCTGCCGGGATACGTGAAAGTACATCCGGACAGCTTCAAATAGCACGGGTGTTGCTCCGCACACCCATCAACGACCCCGGCGATGGGAATGAGAACTTGACGGAGGTAGCGGCAAGCGTGTAGTAGGATTTGGCTTCCGGGTGCTCGGCGACGAAAGAAGACAGATTCCCGGGATAAAATACAAGCTGATAAGTACGAAGCATGATGAGTTCCCAAGTACCAGGAAATCGGATAAACCCACCTTCTTGGTCTCATAATGGATAATATCCGTCGTGACGTTGTCCAGGAAGCTGTGGGGTATCAGGAAGGGTCGCTTGAATAGGATAATAACGACCATGACTTACCCAGAGTCGTGACTGATGATTAGACAGGTAACGTTTTTATGAGCAATGAGATACTGCTCAAGCCACTTGACGGACGTGCGATCCAACTTGGAGAAGAATTAGGCTTCAGGGAACAGGTGGGGAAAAAATGACAAACGTGATTAGTGGGCTGGGAAGTGAAAAACATCAGCAATACAGAAAAAGATGGGGTAACTAGGATTACCTCGTCCAGGAGTAACAAGTCGGCATTGTATAGCATAGCTCTCGCAAGCTCAAGTTTCATCTTCCAACCACCAGACAATCCACCGACTGTATCTGCTTGTCGTTCATCATCAAACCCAACTTCAATAAGCTGTTCTCGAATTTTCGAGCGCGGTACACCCGCAAGAGCAGGGTCTGAAGAAAGTCATTTGGATGTGTTACATCAGCTGATAAGCGATCATGGTACGAACCAGCGGCAATGAAATCGAGAACGGTGAGGGACCCGTCTTCCCCTTGAAGCGAGTGCTCAACCATAACGGCACGGAGCTGGGATTGAGGAGGGAAGTTCTCGACCTTGCCGTCGCGGAGTTGGCGCATTAAGGTGGACTTTCCGGAACCATTTGTTCCAAGGATACCGTAACGGCGACCGCGGACTAGACGCAGAGTGGTATGCGAGAGAAGTAGAAGCGCGCCATATGCCAACGAAAAGAGTGTGTCACATAGAACCTCCCCCTCTTCACCGTCGTCAGTCTTGACAATGCGGTGTTTCGCCTGGACGACAGTGTGAAAATTGAGAAGAGGTGACGAAGTGAATGAACATACCTTCTCAATCGCGTCGAAGTGGGAGCGGACTGTCTCCCCGAACGCGGTACCCTGTTCCGTGTCTAGCCACGGATCGAGGTACACACCAACGCATCGCCGCCACACGGTCTTGTCTCCGAATTTGCGCTCATGAACGAGATCCGCAACCAAGGAGGATTGGAACGTGAGAGATTGGGCGAGGAGGGAATATTTGGGGGTGTGAGGACCATTGGGAGAGGTCGGGGCCACAATGGCGACTTGCTTGGGCAGAAGCGTCAGGAGGGTAGATAGTGCTTCAGCCGTTTCGCCCTCGACATCCCGATGAGTTATTGGTGGTCCGGAAGTCGACGCGCCGGATTTGAGTAGAGTCTCAAGAGCAGCGTCTCCAAAAGCACGGACCTAAAATGCGGGTGTAAAAAAAGGTATCGCAAAAACAAGATAATCGGCGGACCTCAGGGGAAGGCGGCGCCTTTCGCAATTCTGTCCGTCCCTTCGACGAGGGGACTAAGATAAATAGCGGCGATGTTGGGGTCTCGGACAAGTTTGACAAGATTGTCAATAACGACGACGGTGCGCCGCTGAACCTCCATACTTCTATCGTTGAGGGCGCGGATGAGAAGGGGGACCAAGACAGCGAGAGCTGGTGCAGTGACTTCGGCAACAAATGTGGTGGAGGAGAGCGCTTTTATGCAAGCTGGCACCGAGTCGGGGTTAGCCATGCATTTCACCAGCACTGGAATGTGAGGCGCGAGGTCGGGATTGGCAAGAGTTGTGCATAGTGATGTGGCACATTTTATTGCGGCGGTGGAGACCTAGAATTGTAGGTGGAATAAGATTACGAATTGAAAAGGGCGAGCGGACTTACTTCTTGCTTTGTGTCATGCATAGCGGCTTCAATTTTGGGCAACACAGTGGCCAACTCGGCCGCTACTGCGTCCTTAGCGGGAGTGACGAAGGACCGGAAAGCATCTAGGACACCGATCTTGGTCCGCCATTTCCCGACTTCCAAAATGGTTTCGAGTGTGCGGAAGACGGTGCTCGTTGCCTCTGGAGGGAATAGCTTGAGAATGGCCTTTACAGCAGCCCCGGCGGCGATACGGACGACAGTCGCCCTTGTCCATGTACAGCTCGAATATGACCGAGAGGGACGGAAGTAGAAGCGGTGCAACCGGTGCGCCTAGGATATTGGCCAGAGATTGGAAGGCAATTGCAGCAGATTCCCGTTCATATCCAGATTTTTTGTTGGTGGCAAAGCTGTGGAGAGTTTTGAGTAAACCCTCATCTCTGGAAAATAATAATCAATGAGTGGGGACAACCCAGCTACGCATATTATACACACTCAAGGGATTGAAGACCAGCTTTAGTGACTTCGCGAGCGATTCGATCTGCAGCACCCTTTGCCTCTGAAATTGGATGAGACAAAAAGTAGAGATTTTGTGAACACGAACCTGGAGCCGTCGGAGCTGAGCGGAGAGCATCTATGAACTGCGTAAAGTGGGTTTGTTCGGCGGCAGGCATTGCCACAGGAGACATCTAGTGGGTATGAATACAGATGCAGAGCGACCGAGGTATCGAGTACAGATTGCTGAGACAGACGTCGACAGATACAGGATATTAGCAGATGATGAGGTAGATGTATGGGCAGCTGAGTCGATGGTGGGCGATCAGCCTATCGTGTACACACTGCTGCAGAGAGTCGACAGCAGAGTAATAGAGCTGAGCCAGATGGCGGCGAGGAGAGGCAGGCTTTGAGGCAGTCCGGAGTTGTCAAAAATTTCAGCCGAGTTTTCTGATCATGATCACTGACGCACGTGTTACATATACCACTCTGCAGTTCAATTTTTCATTTTGTATTATGGCTCTCTGTAGGTTTCTAGCTGCTCAATGCAAGTCAATTGGTTGTCAAGCGCACACTCTAGGCACTGGAACCCCTGAGTAGGACATATCTACATCATGAACTGCTTGCAGATCTGATTACCGCAGAGCCGAAAAGTCACGGGCATGTCGCTATGGGTGAATGATGGCGAGCGTCAAGGTATATAGCTGGCTTATCTTCTCGGTGCACGCGTCTAGCACCCTTTCGCCTTCGTTCTGCTTGATTTTTTTAATTCTTTCTTCCACCCTCTTTTTTGCTTTTTAATACGATGTCCTTTGCCAAGGTGCGCGCGTCAGCCCCTATGCCACTTCCCGTCCTAACCGTTCTTAACAGTCTCTGGAGGCCGCAGGCATTCAGATGTCGCCTGCCGTGTTTATAACCATTATTGCTGCCGGCGTTGTCTTCATCTTGGTCCTTATTATCACCATAATATACATACGCCGACGAAACAGGCGGAAAATGAAGTCTGGCGATTTGGATACCGCCTCATTCTCAGTAATTACATTCGCGCATCCACGACCGCCACTTCCCCCAGCATCATATCAGCATCCGCCACCTCCATCCCATCAATATAGTCATCCTAATCCATTTAACCCTCCGCCCCCTGCCGCTGATGTCCGGGAAGTGAAAACGCACCAACTGGTTGTCCGCGAGGTCCAACACCAGGAGGACACGTACTCGCATTTAATGCTGGCACTCCAGAAACCAGCCGGAGCACCCTCTCTTCCCAATCAATCCCCTCGACTGCCGTATACACCAACCCCACGAGAGATGGCGCCACCGCGGTCCCCGTTTCGAGCACATTCACCCCTTTACCCTGATCCGCCTTCTACCCCTCCGCCACCTGTCGCTCTTCCCGCCCCACCACCCGCATCGCTCGCCGTCCCAGGCGCAGTACAACTCAAGCGGGGTCTGTCAGTCCGGTCAATGGAATCTGAGTCCGAATACTCTGTTGCATCCGCTCCGTACGATGCCCAGGATACATACCAGCCATTCACTCTCAATCTACCTGCTATACCTGCGTCTCCCAGTACCCCGAAATGGCCGTCATCTCCGGGAGCCTACGCATGGCCCAAGCGTGACCACACCTCCAGCTCCGTCATTCGGGACGAACTCGCTCCGGAAACGTATGCCAAAGTGCGGTGGCGAGAAAGTCGGATGCAGGAATCACAGAACCTAAATATTCCCACTCCTGTCGCGCGCGCGCAGTCACCGGGGCACCCGATGGCCCTCCGAATAAATGTGCCGCCTCCGAGCCCCCTACACTATGCCACAAACTCGGAGGATTCAGTTGCAGCATTTTATGCGAATGCCGCGGGGTCCTCATCTTCACCCACCCATCCCGACCATTACGCACAACGGCCCCCACAGCAATATATGTGATTATTGCAGTTGGCAGATTTGCACACCACTGTATCTGTATTCTTAACAAACTGTATCCCTTCCGATATCGATCTTATAACGAGTTTACAGCTGTTAACAGAACAAACGACCCGTTGACTACGCCGAACGTTCGTGAGTTCGTTGTGTTGGCGCGGCTGCCCGAGCCGGATTGTTGAGTAGATGCAAATGATGCCGCTTTATTCTTCCTTGGGATAGTCCACAACGTCATATAACCTCAACGTCTCGTTCCAGTCTCTCTTCCGCCTGCGTTTGATCGAAAAGTATTTCGATCCAGACTCCCAACGGCCCCTTACTCGCCCCTTTTCCTTCCCACCATGGCGCACAAAATACGTCTCGGGGTCCTCAGGCAATCCAAGCGTGTGCACTGCAAGGTGCATGACGCGCTTGTGCAGATCCTCCCGTCGAGTATGCATGCTCCGCAGCGTCGGCTTGCCCACCATGAGCAGCCGTCGCAGCGCCGTGAACGCGCGGAAAGCAGACACCGCGTCCTCCGTCCAGCGCAGCGTCATCCACATCAGTGCTGGCACGAGGAAGAACGTGACCGCGGTGAAGGGGAACGTGAGCACTGATGTGCCGAACCAGACGACGAGGCCGCTCATGAGGCCGTAGATGAGCTTGTATTGAGCAATCTCGTCCCATGTATCAAATATCGGACCAGTCTGTGAAGTTGTGAATATATGATCCAGGCCTGAATTGATGGCTTACCTTCTTGAAATTGTGCACGGCATAGAATGTTGTTAAAAGCACGGGGACTAGTCGGATATCAGTGCACAAATTTAGCGGGAACAAGACGACCGACTCCAGAGCAGCAGCCCAGGTAACGACAGGGAGAAAAGACAGAAGGACCACGTTAGTCGGACGATCATACGGGAGAGGATCGTGTGGCGTGGTAATGGATGGCGGATTCGGTCGTCCTTGATCCCCCAGCCCGCCAGCTGGTCCTGGTATGTCTAGAAAAATGTGAGATGAATGTTCTAGGTAGAAGTGAAGTACCCTGCCCACCCGTAAATCGATTCGCAATTGTGCAAGTTCGGCAATTTCAGCCGCAGTCTGTTTCTCTTGCTCCTCCACGTGACTAGGTTCGTCGGCCACGGTTTTAAAGGCCCCCAGGAAGGTGCGCACCACGCGCACATAGTCCCCGAGACTCATACGTGTGCCGAGCGGCGCGTATATCCGGGCTGCCGCCTTGGAAACTCTCACAAGATCCCATGAAGGAGAGTCAATTGTGCCTGAACTGATTTGTTCGTGAATTTGCGCTGTCAGTAGGCGAATGTTGTTATAGTCAACTGGCGCCAGTAGCTCTGGATTAGTCTATTGGTGCGCGTCAGGACGAGAAAGGTATCAATGATCCGAAATGCACCTTTGGCGAAAAGGTTAAGGGAGGATGAAAAGTGACCAGCACGTCCGACCTGAAGTGCTGCCGGTGCCTGAAGTGGCGCATTAACAAATGGCGAGCAAGAGTAGAAGATGGTTCACATGTATGTCACGGAACAATTGAGCACAGAAATTTCAAAATCGGGGCTATCGCGATTTCGCGTTAATACATCAGAGACCAGACGGGCAACTGTCGGTTATTAGATTGTTATTAGACAGGAAAAGTAGTTTAAACGATAAACACACCTCCGGTTTTCAATGGAGCAATCGTAGGGTGGTATCTGCTCATGCCTTCAGGGAAAAGACAGATGGCATCCCCTAGTTCCAGTGCCTGGGAAGTGCATAAGTATTAATTGTGGGGTTTTTTTAGCCTCCTACCTCCATTAGTTTCCCCATCACATCCGTATTATCCTAGACGCGCGGCGTTGAATTAAGTGGGCGAGATCAAGGAACTCGGTACAAACTGCAGTTGCCTCGTCTACGTAGTCTTTTCTCCGCTTGATGGGTACCGTCCCCGCGGATTCGATGAGCCAAGAGGTGAATGTACGGTGACCAAATTGGGTTGCTTTCGCCGTCAGGCGTAGCATATTGCGTTCCTGCGCAGCCCAGGTCAACAACTACGGGCCTGACTCGGTGCACCACACCTTGGGCGGAATCGAAGTGACCAGGAGACTGAAATGGAGTGAGATAGGCCGTATCGACGACGGTGCGCATAAATATTTACAGGGCATCTGTGAGCGAATTACTATGGTTGGCACATACGACGCAGGGGCGGCCGGTCTTTGGAATATGTTCCTTTCCCTCTATGACGATTGAACCATAGAATGTCTTGAGCACAAAGTTGAATAGAAGTCGTATAAGCGCATATGACCAGGGCGTCGGTGTTCCCTTTGGAGGGGTGCCCATAACCCTCGAGATGCTTGTGGCCGAGGTTTGAGCACACTGGGAAATGGGAACCGGCAAGTCGGGATTCGGAAGTCGCCAAACGTAAGTCTGATCGGATCATGAGAGCCCCCCGTCGCCCACTTGCGCTTTGACCAAGGCCTGATAATACGTGGGAAGGCCAGGTCCGCTGACGGACAAAAATATGAGGATTTGGGCCCCAAACCCAGGTCCCGGACGGACAAAAATGGTGTCTTGAGCAAGAGGTAGGCGGAAATTCAGGACCTGACACAGCCCTCATTTTTGATCTGATGGCTGATTTGTGCGGGCATCCGGCACCTGAATAAAAAAGTGAAGAGACAAAGTTCATGGGAGGCCGGCCACGCATGTATCTCCAGCTTTAAGCGAGCAAAACGGGGCAATTTTGGCGTAGTAAAAATATCATCTTTGACACAACTTCGTTTGCCATCAATCGGGAGCCCAATATGGGAACGATCAAAAATCGTTTTGCGCTCTGTCCGCTACATATAAAAGAAATCTGAGTCGTACAATCGATAGGGAGACCCAGAAAGAGGGGGGTGCCCCAACATAGAAATTTCTTATTCTTCAACATTGCGGCACCTACAGAGATGCCGAAAATCGTGCGAAAATAATGTTCACCCCCCTACGATCAACGAATTCGACACCAGAGGCCTTCGGATACCGCTAGAACACCTTAGAATAGCCTGAAATTAGATAAAAGAGGTTGGTGTATTTTGGAGGCTTTCCGCCTACCTCTTGGTCTTGAGGCCGGCAAGCCCAGGTTCTGTGGCGGACAAAATTGCTGTGACGAAGGCTAGGCACATGGCAAACATAATACTTTGATAGCTCTACAGTTTGTGACGCTCTACTTAAATATGCTCTATTTTGTTCCTCCTACTATCCACGCTTATTTGTCTTTTTTTATCCACTTATTAGTCCCATCCGGCCAATTTAGACGATGAATGATGGTGATGAGAGCTAATTTAGTTCTAAACGACGAGAAGCGGGACGCAAAACCGTCCTACTGCATTAATTAATATTGTATATGTGACTGCGATCCACTATACTGAGCCCCGCAGGGGGGAAAAAAATCGAATTTTGGCTAGGCTAGGTCAGGGATGGACAAAATCCGGGTAATGAGCGCCAAATCTAAGCGGACAAAATTCGGCCAATCGGCCGAGTTTGGGACCTGGCCTTCCCACCTATTATCAGGGGTCCTTTTGACCACTGTCCACAATATTAATTAGTCCAACGCGAGATGTTGCCCTCGAAGGGCAACCACGCAAAATCACATGTCTTCCAATATAGGGTTCATGTATAAATTCTCAACTTGTTCAATTGGAAGTTTGAAGACTGAAACACTGGCAATTCCGGATGAAGAACGTTAACTAAGAAGCGGAATCGACCTGGGCTACAGTTCTGTCAGTTCCGCCTGCACCATTGAGGAAGACGCACGTACCGGACTCGACGAATGCGAAGTGGGGATTCGTCTTGTCGAAGTCTGCGGCGACTCTGCGCACTGTGCGGCAGCTTGGGCCATTTCGTCCGCCTAGTTATATTTCAATCACATTCTCTGCGGCTGATGTGCGCACAGGAATTTATGTGAACCTCTGCTGATCCACCTACTGATGTTCTAAGAGGTTCTATGTTTTAAGAAGTTCTATTCTTTGCCTGCCTGTAATAGCGGTCTCAAGCTTGTAAACCCCTTTATATGCCGAGTGTGAGGACAATCGACACACAAGTATATAAAGTCTTGGACTTGATACACCGCACCTCTGAGAGTCAACATCCATCATGAGACCGCTGCAAGAGGCAACGACCGCAGCCCACCTGCCCACCTGCCCACCCGCCATGCCAGCAGAGAGAATGCGCAAGCCTAAAGACAATGCCAAGGGTCAGGCCTCCAGCCTCAGCACTCCTCGTTGAGTCAGTGTCAATACCGGAGCCCTCGGCGGCTTGCAGCTGCTAGAATTCAGGCTCAACCGTCCAGCGGACTCACTCATGGAACCAGCTAAATCCTTACCCCCCTTCCACACCTACCCCAGCACATCATTCTCCCCCTGGTATGGCCATAATTTCGCAACCTGGCACCTGAGGGATAGAATGTTGCCAACTCGGACCCATCCAGAGTATTAGTCCTCGTCGTCGCAATTGCCAGTCCCCAGTGGTGTAAGGCCACTCATCGAAGGTATTGAGAGAATTAAGTGTGCTTTGGAGCGCGTTGGGCCGCTCCAGATGGAGGGATGTGTTGTAGACAAAAGGGACGCGACGCGCTTTTCGCTGAGCAGAAAATTGCCTCACTGGGCGAGCACGTGCACACAGCATATGCGCCTAAAGTTAGTAACAACTTCGTTAACAGCCCTGGCCTGGTTCGTCTGGCGCACACGGGCCTTAATGGGGTTTGCCCATCGGGGATCTAGGGGATGTATGAGAAACTGACAGCACGGTGGTCCGTGCTAACCTCCCAGTTTCCCCAGTCCGTCCAGGCCCCAGCGCGTAAGAAGCGCTTCCGCCTGGTCAGCATCCGAAGCACGTACCAGATGCCTGATACGTATCAGGGACTGGAATTTTAAGATTGTAGAAACGACGAACACAAATCCTGTGGGCCGTGAAACCATATCTTTACTGATCCGCCGAACCTTCCAAAGAACAGGACTCGTTGGAGGAGACGTTTGGTCCGCCACGGTTCTGCTTGCGGGGGGTGCCGAAGGACTCAGCTCCTCGTACCTAGGACCTGCTAATAGCCCTGTCTCCTCAGCGGCCGGAGCTCCCCAAATTAAACGAGATGGAGAAGGAGTCGGGATCATAGAAAGCAGATCGTAGAATCGCCAGGTAAGGTCGTCGGAGCAAATTTCTGTGTCTTTGTCACCATTATTGGGCGGTTCTTAGGAGTTATGGAGACGAACCATACGGACCGTCGGTGGGTTCTGAGGATAGGCGTAGGGCGCAGAATAGGGGTTCGAGAAGGGGTCTCCATCGGGCCTGTAATGCTCTGGGCCTCCGTACTCCATGAACGGGGACCCCCGTGGGCCAGACGGGGGAGTTGGGAGAGGTCTACGAGACATTCAGAGGGTTAGAGTGAAGGGCACGATCTTGATCGAGAGACAGCCATAATTGGTAATAGCACACGTGCCGATATTGATGATGTTTGAGAGTCGCTGAATGTCGCTGAACGTTGAACATGAACGCTAATTCAACCAGCGCCACCAACAGTCTAATTCGGTCGCTTCATAATCTGTCCAACTTGATGAATGGATTCCGCCCAACGACCCTCGGGATCTCCTGATTATCTCTAATCGTACGTATAGGTTGCTGTGCGTGCCTCATGCAGTATTCTTTTCTAGGTAAATCAGAGTCCGACGCCCCCGAATCCTGACACGACTCGAAATCCTTTGGTGGTCTCAATTCATGGACACTGGTCGACTTTCCTTGATTCTTTTTTGACAATCTAGTGTGGAATATGTGTCCTAACTGGGTCCGCAAAAAACCAGGGTCAGCGAAGTAAAACTGAAAGCACAAAATGACCAACTTCGTTCGGTCCGGCGGGTTCAATCTCACTGCTCTCCGGAATTGACAGTCCCGCACTAGAAGGTACCGTTGCCACATACGGTGGGTATAAAGGAGGGTGTCCGGACAGAAAAACATCGCTCAAATGTTCAATACTGACCAACTTGAAGTCCTTGATTTGTTCGCTTCATTCGCCTCCCTACTGCCAAACCGCACTGCTGCCTTTATTACAGTCGGGGTTTCTATCCTTTCCCTCGCCACTATATGCATCATCTATCGTATCTGGCCCTTGCGCTTGACAGACGTCCTATATGCCCTCATGACCGAAACTGTGGATATATATTTCGCTGCCGTCGAAGCTGGAGAGCTTCCCGGTGATACTGGCACAGAGGAAACTCTGAACAAGTGAATCATGTCGTGCATGGATTATTCGACATATTTTCTGACAGTCGCGCAGACTCCAGTTAGAGGTGTCGAAAATTCGCGAAGCTAGCCTCGATAATTCCATGTCGACTTGGAAGACACTTGGCGATTTTTTCCGGGGACGTTCGTTTGCGGTGCTTCGATGTACCAGCGACGTTCGGAAGCTCAAAACGCAGATAGAGGTGTGTACCTCAGTCGCTTGGCTGAATTGCAAGCAATACTTAATAATTAATGGAAAGATGTTGAAGGAAACACAGCTGCAGACTAACCTGAACTTAAGGGCCGCGTGGGCCACGTCTCTCAGAAGGCGCCGTGCACCGAAGTCGCACCCCTGATTATTGAACTGTGTTTGTTTTGTCCTATCGGAGTGTTTTGTCTGTTATTCCTAAATTTCAATTCGAAGAGTACTGTTCCATGCGTCTGTTAATTTTCTACCAGAATAGCCTATGTCCGCAGCTCCAGATTCTCAGCCGTTGACGCAGCATCTCGACACTCCAGCAGATTCCAAAATTGTATTGTTAATTCTTGATTCGGGGCGTGGGCAGCTTGACCAACAGAGAGACAGCAACAGGCAGACATGAGGATCTGGGCAGCCAGGTCTTGCGGTCCAAGAAGGCCTCGCTGAGGGAGAAGCAGCAAAAACTCCGCGCGCATATGAACAATGCATTTTTTGTGATATTTACTGGCGCTATTAGTACAAGGGCATCAGATTCGGCGTGTATTCTCCTCCTACGCGCCCCCGAAACAAGGTGTGGGTGGAAAAAATGAGAGAATCTAACCGGGTAGGGTATCAAGTCGGTGAGGTGCGTTTTCTTCTGGTTTCAGGGTTTCTGATGCACGTACGGGGCCAGGGTTAGACGCTTGTCTACGTTGGTTCGTCGTGATTCTCAGTCTTTTTCGTGCGCCTTGTTCGCCTCGGATCTCCAGAATAAAGAGTCAGCGCCGCCCATTCACACAAACCCCCATATGCTCAATACTTACATATAAGGACAACCTCATCAACTAGGCAGGAGTAGGCTTGGAGGCCATAGGAGCTGAGGCTCGACGAAAGGGGAGGTTCTGGAAAAAAAGAGAGTGGTATGCTCATACGAACCAAATAAGAAAGACGCTTCATCAGCCAGACTACAGACGCGCACCAGGCATACCAATATGCGGAGGCGGCGTTACAGCACCTTGCAACCATACACCCAGCCGCCAACTTACGGGAAGCCATGTCATGGCACCCCACCGCATTCTCAAATAGTCTCGACAGAACATCGGAGAAATAAAGCCACGATCGTCCACCAGATTATCCTGCAGCTCCACAGCATGGCAATCATTTTTACGGACGACCTGCGGGTCAGGCGGCAGTGCAGGCCAGGACGTTGCACGCTTTTCCCACACGAGGTGAACCTCGTCTTTGGGATTCATCCCTCAGGCTTCATCCATTTGGCGACGCGGCCATGGCGCGGACTCGGAGGATGACGAATCAATCTTCAGGCGAGGGGAAGACCAGCGCTTTGAATATGTCATTGCCAGCATTATAAACAGTACAAGCTCAGATGTGAGGTGTCGTGCGCAAAGACTGGAGCACTCGGAGCCATAAAATGCGATGACGTAATTATGATCGGATCATCGGATCGTCAATAATTTTTGCGGAAGACGCTTCCCCTGCTGCAACGATGGACCAAGCTCTTGAGAAGATTCGGCCACATACTACCTCTGCATTGGCCCACCAGAAAACGCCCGCAACCCTCCTCCTGGCTCTCGAAGCCACCTTCAGGGAGCAGCATACCGACTCTTCTCCCACCGCCTACTTTGCCGCTCTTTTGACCACTCTCGACAGCACAATCCAGAGCAGGGATGTAGGCCTCGAGGACGGGGACATTCTCCCTGCAGAACTATACCTTTTGGCCCTCGTAGCACCCTTTGTGCCCCCACCAGTCGTTCGCACAAATTTGAGCACAATCCTCACTCTCACCGCACCTCTATTTCCCTCATTAACACAGCATGCACCCGCCCTGCGCTCTCAGCTGTCCCTGTACCATGTTTTGCTACAGTCTCTTGACCGCTCCCAGCTCGAAACGCAGGGCATACGCCAAACCTTTGCGTCCATACTGCAACTGTGCCTCGATCCCCGGCCCAAGGTACGGAGGAAAGCAGCAGATACCGTGAAGGAGGTGCTTGCCTCCCCTCCTGCTCCACTTTTACGCCATCCATATGCCGAACGGGTAGCCGATTGGATTAAATCTTCACTTTCGGAGGTCAGCGCCGGGCCCTTTGCACGAGCAAAGGGTACCAAGGGTGCCGAACCTCTCGCCGCCGAGTCCGCAATCCATATCCTCGCATTCGTTCGCCCGATTCTTTCGAACCTCCCGCCACCCTCACTCCCCGCCATTACCAACCTCCTCCTCACCCTCCCTCGCCTGGGAAATCCATACTTATCGCAGTCCTCGTACTCCATCTTGTCCGACATATTCTCCCTACCCGCTCAAGACGAGTCCATGGATGTAAACGAGCAAATATCCGATGTTCTCAAAGCCGTCTTGGCATCCCCGCCATCCAAGTCGGACGCAACGCTCTCCCCGGCATGGGTGCAAGTCCTGGGTCATGCGATGATCTCCTTCCATTCGACAGACAGCACTGCCGCCGCCTCCGAACTGGGACGAGTTTGGAAGACTGTCTGGCCGTTCCTGGAGTCTGGTGACGGAGCAACGAAAAAGGCTGCTGCACAGTCACTGGATCTCTTGACCCGATGCATTACCCCCGCCATGATCAGTTCCGCCATCGCGGAGACAGATGCACGGTCGACCCTTGGCAAAATCATCTCGCAAACCACCAAGGCGCTCGACTCGTTAGCCTACGCAGCAGCGATTCCGCAAGTGTTGTCTGTAATCTCGTCGCTCATCACGAACCTGAGCCACAAATTGGACGCGACGAGGACGGCTGCGGAGGCTCTCCTCTTACCGCTGATCAAACACGTCGGTGACCTGAGGGTACAGAAAGGGTTCGAGTTCAAGGAGGATGCCGATGCTGTTGTAGCTACTGCGATGCGGGTTTTGGGACCTCAGGTTTTGCTGACTACCCTTCCTCTCAATCTGGAGCCCGATGACCGGTATGTCCTGATTCAACTATCGCGTCCACCAATTGATTAGTGCCATAGCCAAGAAGGTCGCGAGCCTCGAGCCTATCTTCTGCCTCTTCTCTCGCAGCCACACCCATCTCCATTGTCGCATTTCGTCTCCTACTTTGTGCCCCTCAGTGAGCGGATGTTCGGGCTGCAGCAGACAGCCGAGGCAGAGGACCGCCAATCGCAGGCGAAGCTCTGGAGCGTGCTCATCGCGCAAATATGGACAGGACTGATTGGGTACTGCTGGGCGACCCCGGACTTGAAAGAGGTATGCCGAAGCATTTCTTTGATGCCGTATTATTAATTGGCATGCATGCAGTCCCTCAATCCAACGTTCTCCGCGCTTCTTTCTGGTCTACTTTACGGCCAGCCTGAACTCCGGCCGGCGGTCCTCAAAGCCCTCAAAGTCATGGTCGACTCCAACGTCGCCGTTGCTTCTGGCACGGTTAACCCTCCGCCAACGAACCCCAGTGGTATTTCTGCAGCGCAAGCAGCACAGAACGTGGCGTATCTGCGGACACAGGCAGAGAGCTGGCTTGCCGTTCTTTTCAACGTCTTCGGCACTGTGGGCAGAGACAGTCGTGGAATAGTAGGCGACGTCGTTACTGCGTGGGCCGGAATTGCTGGGGAGCAGGTGAGCTTCGTCTAATTGATTCACTTCGACACATCCTCATTCATGTCTGGGATAGGAAATCGCGAAAGCGCACGCCAAAGTGGTCCAACTGCTGAAGGCAAACCTGGCTAACCAGCCCGTGCAGCCGCATCGCAACAGCAGTATCGAGGGCGGCAGCGAGGCTGCGACGACGCAAGATTTGGTCATTTTACTCCTGCCCAATCTGTCCCCTGCAGATGGACAGCAGATGTTCCAGCTCTGTCTGTCGGCGCAGGTCCTCAGTGCGAAGGACAACGGCGTGCAAAAACGCGGGTACAAGATCCTGACACGACTAATCGAATCTAAAAAGGTCGTTGTTGACGCAGAGGTGGTGTTGAAGCAGTTGGATGAACTGGCCGATGGGCTCGCACCTGCGGCTAAGAAGGTAACAAATGAGATTGTTCTGGGCAATATCATATGCTCACAAACACCACAGGATCGATTCAACTTGCTCTCGCTCCTGATTCCGCTACTCCCATCCTCCGCCATGCACGTAATACCGTCCCTGATACCAGAAGCCGTCCTGGGAACGAAAGAGCCGTCAGAAAAGGCGAGGACCGCCGCATTTGACGTCGTCGTCGCAATGGGAAGGAAGATGAACGCGGGTGGAGTGGTGAAACGGAATTTGATGGACGGAATGGACGAGGATGGTGCAGACGAAGGTTTGCAATCCTCTTCTCTCTCAAGCTCGACTGCTCACCTCGTATTCGTATAGCTGTGGCAAGCATCGAAGAGTTCATGACGATGGTTGCTGGAGGCTTAGCGGGTGCCACCCCCCATATGATTAGCGCAACTGTCACTGCTATTTCGCGCCTGGTTTTCGAGTTCAAAGGTCTGTTCCTCCACGTGTAACCGGCGGATGTATTTGTTGACGTTCATACCAGACGCCATTCCGCCAAGCATGCACACAGAGATTATCAGCACGCTTCTTGTGTTTATTTCCTCGGCAAATCGGGAAATCGTTAAATCCATTCTGGGCTTCGTCAAACTCTCGATCCACACCCTCCCCGCCGACCTCCTCCGGCCTCATCTTCCGACGCTCGTCCCAGCACTCCTGGGATGGTCCCACGATCACAAAAATCATTTCAAGGCCAAGGTGCGGCACATATTTGAGCGGATGCTGCGGCGCTTCGGGTGGGACGAAGTATACGGGTGTGCAGGCGAGGAGGAGGCCAAAAAGGTGCTCGTCAATATCAAGAAGCGCAAGGAGAGGGCAAAGAGGAAGAAGGCGAACGGTAGAGACGACGAGGAGGAGGTGAGTTTGATGGTATCGTTACCCTTCACCCACTCATTGCATCCCCGCTAGCCTGTGTCTAAACCCATTGCGGGCGATGCATTCGAGGATGTGCTGTACGGGAGTGAAAGCGAGTTGGATGACAGCGACGACGACGACGCTCAGCGCGGGCGACCGACCGTACCGGCCAAGAAAAAAGGGGCGGAGCACGGTGCTCGGATACGAATCGACGATGACGAGCCTATGGACCTGCTTGAGGGAGCCGCATCGCGGATTACACGTATGTCATCCTTCGGTTTTTTCATCTCCGTCATTGAGAATTTGCCATGTTACTAGATGGGACATCGAATCGCCGACGCAAGCCGGGGCAGGATGCTGCACGATTCAAAACCGACGAGGACACGGGCAAGATGATCATAGACGATGAAGGCGACGCAGCCGCGGAGCAGGCGGATGCTGCGACTGATGTTGCTGGCACCGCGTACCGCGAGAATATCACTTCGGTGGACGGTTTCACGCGCGGCGCGAACGGGCGCGTTAAGTTCAATAAAGACACGAAGAAGCGGCGGCGAGACAACGAGGACGACGGGGATGTCGAGATGGGCGAAGCGGATGGTGCTGGGGGTAAACCCAAGAAGAATAAGCGACGGATGGAGGCCAAGTTCGGACATGAGTTCAAGGCAAAGGTAAGAAGCGGTGAATCTCTTGTTGGTCCGTTCGTTGATTTTTTTCCAGAAAGCCGGCGGGGATGTCAAGAAGGGCGGAGTCGACCCATATGCGTACATGTCACTGTCCCAGGCGGCTAAAAAGGGCGGCAACAGGAAAGAAAAAATTGGCATCGTCGGGAAACGATGACCTGCACGTTCTTACCATGCTATCCGTCGTTGTTCTGCTTGTGGTCCTATGTCTCTATTTCAATGATCATAGCTATCTTCTAAGTTGTTGGTGTCGAGAAGATTGCCGAAAATGGGCCGATCACTTGATCGGCTCTCGGCACATGGTATCGCTAACCTTTACTTTTTTTTTTCACGTTTTAACTTTTGACGCGTTTTGTTTCGCGTTTTGACGCGTTGAAGCCTTCAGAATCTTCTGTATCTTTTCCCATCAATTATTTCTTTTTTTTTTGTTGGCGCTAGTGTGGAACACGCTTAAAACTGACTTACGTACAAGCGTTTACTGTCAGAAAATCACACCAGGCATATCACACCACTTTTCTCTGGCGTCTTATAAATGCCGCTCGAACTTGTTCGTCTTGTTTTCCACCATGCCTGCCAGTGAAAAAACAATGCCGTCCTCTCTGCCTCCAACAGACCCTCTGACGAAGTGGGCTTCTCGGCTTTTACTTTTATTAAGCGTTATTGCAATCGCTGGGTTCTTGGATAGCGTCAAGGTGCGCGGTTATTGCGGTAGCTCTTTCCTTTGGCCAACGCCCCTAATAGCATCGGTGGTATGTCTTCGAGCCAACCGCATTACACGAACTCGCACAAGCGGCCATCCGCGCATCTGCTCCGAACGACACCGCTGCCATGATCCAGCACATCGTCACCAACCTCACGCTCACGTACCCGTCCAACCAGATTAAGCTGAACGTCGACAGCAGCGAGTGGGTATTCAACAACGCGGGCGGCGCGATGGGTGCAATGTATATTATACACGCGAGCATCACCGAATATCTAATCATTTTCGGGACGCCACTTGGGACGGAGGGACACACTGGGCTGCACACCGCGGATGACTACTTCAATATCTTGGTCGGAGAGCAGTGGGCTTTCAGTCCGGGCGCACTGCAAATGGAGAGGTATACGCCGGGAACTGTGCACTTTTTGCCCAGAGGGACTGCGAAGCAATACAAAATGCATGAAGGATGCTTTGCACTGGAATATGCAAGAGGTACCCATTCTTACTCCATCTTTTTAGCCCTGCTCAAGGTGGTTCAGGTTGGATCCCACTCATGCTTCCATTCGGCTTTGCGGATTCTCTTACTTCAACTCTTGACGTACCTACACTATACAACACTGTCAGGGTAACTGGCAGAGAAATGCTCAGGAATTTACTTATCGGCAAAATCTAATTTATGTATAGTAATACTTGCTCTGTTTATCTTATTACTTCTGTCCATGGGACCGGGCCATCCTAGCTACTACTCCAGTTTCTTGACCAACTCCGGCACGACTTCAAAGAGATCTGCGCGTCCACAACTTGGAAAATGGGGGCATCCGGATCCTGCCAGAATTATTGAGCAACCGGCGCGAGAATTTTATTCAGGTACTACCTTGTTTACAGCGACGATGAGTTTAGAATCTTTCATTTCAGCAAGATGTTGAATGGCTCCGGATATACCGAATGCCATATACAATTCTGGTGCGACAACCTTGCCCGTCTGGCCAACTTGCAATGAATTGACAGCATAACCAGCACGCGGGACGCGCCGACCGGCGACCGCAGCTCCCAGAGCATCCGCCAAGGGGTAAAGTGTTGATTCCACGCTTCTTGTGTTTATTTCCTCGGCAATCAGGAAATCGTTAGTTCTTGGATTCATCAAGCTCTCGATCCACACCCTCCCCGCCGACCTTCTCCGGCTTCATCTTCCGACGCTCATCCCAGCACTCCTGGGATGGTCCCACGATCACAGAAATCATTTCAAGGCCAAGGTATGGCACATATTTGAGCGGATGCTGCGGCGTTTCGGGTGGGACGAGGCATACGGGTGTGCAGGCGAGGAGGCAAGAAGGTGCTCGTCAATATCAAGAAGCGCAAGGAGAGGGCAAAGAGGAAGAAGGCGAACGGTAGAGACGACGAGGAGGAGGTGAGTTTGATGGTATCGTTACCCTTCACCCACTAATTGCATACCCGCTAGCCTGTGGCTAAACCCATTGCGGGTGATGCATTCGAGGATGGGCTGTCCGGGAGTGAAAGCGAGCTGGATGACATCGACGACGACGACGCTCAGCGCAGGCGACCGTCCGTACCGGCGGGCGGAGCACGGTGCTCGGATACGAATCGACGACGACGAGCCTATGGACTTGCTTGAGGGAGCCGCATCGCGGATTACACGAATGTCATCCTTCGGTTTCTTCATCTCCGTCATTGAGAATTTGCCATGTTACTAGATGGGACATCGAATCGCCGACGATTAAAAACCGATGAGGACACGGGCAAGATGATCATAGACGATGAAGGCGACGCAGCCGCGGGGCAGGCGGATGCTGCGACTGATGTTGCTGGCACCGCGTACCGCAAGAATATCACTTCGGTGGACGGTTTCACGCGGGGCGCGAACGGGCGCGCTAAGTTCAATAAAGACACGAAGAAGCGACAACGAGACAAATGGCGCGATCACTTGATCGGCTCTCGGCAGATGGTACCACTAACCTTTTTTTTTCGCGTCTTGACGCGTTCTGTTTCGCGTTTGACGCGTTGAAGCCTTCAGGATTTTCTGTATCCTTGCCCTTCAATTATTTCTATTTTTTTTTTGCCTGGCACTAGTGTGGAACAGGCTTAAAACTGCCTTGCGTACAAGCGTTTTACTGTCAGAAATCACACCCAGGCATATCACACCACCTTTCTCTGGTGTTCTCACACCACTTTTCTCTGGTTTTATCGCACCACTTTTCTCCAGTGTCTTATAAATGCCGCTCGAATTTGTTCATCTTGTCTTCCACCATACCTGCCAGTGAAAAAAACAATGCCGTCCTCTCAGCCTCCAACAGATCCTCTGACGAAGTGGGCTTCTCGGCTTTTGCTTTTACTAAGCGTCATTGCAATCGCTGGGTTCTTGGATAGCGTCAAGGTGCGCGGTTTATTGCGGTAGCCCTTTCCTTTGGTCAACGCCCCTAATAGCATCGGTGGTATGTCCTCGAGCCAACTGCATTACACGAACTCGCACAAGCGGCCATCCGCGCATCTGCTCCGAACGACACCGCTGCCATGATCCAGCATATCGTCACCAACCTCACTCTCACGTACCCGTCCAACCAGATTAAGCTGAACGTCGACAGCAGCGAGTGGGTATTCAACAACGCGGGCGGCGCGATGGGTGCAATGTATATTATACACGCGAGCATCACCGAATATCTAATCATTTTCGGGACGCCACTTGGGACGGAGGGACACTCTGGGGTGCTTACCGCGGATAACTACTTCAATATCTTGGTCGGAGAGGAGTGGGCTTTCACTCCGGGCGCACTGCAAATGGAGAGGTATACGCCGGGAACTGTGAACTTTATGCCCAGAGGGGCTACAAAGCAATATAAAATGCATGAAGGATGCTTTGCGCTGGAATATGCAAGAGGTACCCATCCTTACTCCATTTTTTTAAAGCTCTGCTCACGGTGGTTTAGGTTGGATCCCACTCATGCTTCCATTTGGCTTTGCGGATACTCTTACTTCGACTCTCGACGTACCTACACTATACAACACCGTCAGGGTAACTGGCAGAGAAATGCTCAGGAATTTACTTATCGGCAAAATCTAATTTATGTATAGTAGTACTTGCTCTGGTTCTGTCCATGGGACTGGGCCATCCTAGCTACTCCTTCAGTTTCTTGACCAACTCCGGCACGACTTCAAAGAGATCTGCGACGAGGCCAACGTCCGCAACTTGGAAAATGGGGGCATCCGGATCCTGCCAGAATTATTGAGCAACCGGCGTGAGAATTTTGTCCAGGTACTACCTTGTTTACAGCGACGATGAGTTTAGAATCTTTCATTCCAGCAAGATGTTGAATGGCTCCGGATATACCGAATGCCATATACAACTCTGGTGCGACAACCTTGCCCGTCTGGCCAACTTGCAACGAATTGTCGGCATAACCAGCGTCAACCGCGGCGCGGGACGCGCCGACCGCAGCTCCCAGAGCATCCGCCAAGGGGTAAAGTGTTGATTCGAACGTCTCCGCATTCTTCAACGCACGTCCTCCGGACACAACTCGGCTGGCCACACCGAGATCGGGGCGATCCGACTTTGTCAGGAGCGTCTGAAGGTGCTGGGTTGGAGGATCGTCCACTTCGACCGGGTCCAGTACTTTGTCCTCTACTTCTGCATCCGTTGACGGTGCAGCAGCGAAAGCTGTATTGCGGACCGTGAAAAACTTGATTCGGATCGACGAGGGGGCTTTAACGGTCGCAATAGCGTTTCCGGCGTATATCGGGCGTGTAAACGTAGTGCTATTGGCGGCTGAATCGTGTTCCACAGAGGTGATGTCAGATACTGCCGGAAGATCGAGTATGGCAGCAACGCGAGGTAACAGCGACTTTGCAGAAGAGGTGTGGGCGGAAACAACGTGTGTGAATGGGGACGAATCGGACAGTAGCTTCTCGAGTAGAGGAGAGACCGTCTCCGCTAACGGCTCAGAGTATTGCGTTGACGTAGAGTGGAGTACAGACGAGAGTCCTTTCAATCTACGACACCCGAGGTCAGCGCGTCAGCAAGGGAACAGGAATTCGAGCAACTTTTTAGCTTTTTCGACGACAGCCTTTACATGGTCTGGTCCACCCACGACAAGGCCGGTGACCTGCCCACCCAACTGTTCTGCTGCTGTCAGGGCAGAAAGAGAGCCAGAATCGATGACACCCTGGCGGTGTTCTAGCAGAACAAGAGCATGCGTCGACGGGGCCGCCGAGTAGGCCCGAAGAAACGCTCGAGAGCAGCACACTGCCCGTGGTCGAAGTAACATTCAATCCAGTTGTTTGCAGTTAGTTTTGGTTCCGGAACCCGGGAGAGGCTCGCCGCGGCCACGTGAGGCACTTTACCCAAACTTTACCCCATTCCTGAAGTTGCGATACACTTTCTTCAATCACATTCAAGCTTTTCTGGAGGCTACCCTCCATATCTGGGCGCCAATCCTTTAATCAACGTTGTTTATAGCATGGAATCAGCGGAAATGAAAGACCTTCATCGAACAGACGCCGTGGTGCTATTTAAGAAAGACGCTAGCCTTGCTTCGCCCCCCCTTTCTCCCCACACGCACCTAGTGCCTCTTTGAAATGCCTAAAGCACCTTGTCGTTTCTACGCCAAAGGAAACTGCCGCAACGGGCAGGAATGTGAGTATTCGCATTCCAGAGATGCACCTCCATCGCAAGCTTCAACAAACGAGGTACGAATTGAGTTTGCTGGATAAGAGATGCTAATCTTAACCTTCATCCTAGTCTCCGAATCCTCGACAAGTTCCTCTACCACCTGCTCCCCAAGGGGTCTGCCGATCTTACTGGGGAAAGGGCAATTGTCGGTTTGAATTCAACTGCCGCTTCAAGCATGAACAGTTCTCAGAGAATTCACCACGGCCAACGGCATCCTCTTGGCCCGGGCGTCCTTCCTCGAGCTCTTTTTCCGCAGACCGTGGCAGCCTTTCTCCCGCACGCTTCTTGACCGAGGGCGGTCTTGCGAAGCTAAATGGGTCGGGGACTGACGTTTTCTTCGCTCCTCCCAACAACCCACGATCTCCGAATGAAATCCACAACCATCTGAAGAAATTCCTTCACGATCAGTTCAGGTTCCAGAACCCTGCGGACGTGTATGCTTTTCTCAGTCTGCTCGAATCCCTCGACACTTCTGGCCCTCTCTGGGTAAGCCTAGCCGGCTGCCGACAACCAATCGAGTGCTCATGTGTTTGTTTCTTGCAGGCCCCAGAAGATGGGCCTCTATTGCTCACTTCACTCGCCACGGTACTTCATCTGCTATTTCTCGTTTCTGATGGCTGAATATTTTTTCAGGGCAATGGCCTGCTCCGAATCGGCGACATCTTTCGGTGGCCCTCGATCTCGAGCCGTACTACTTTCAGCCGCTTGGACCTTTCCTTCCAGCGTGCCTACGTGCCGCTTCTCAAGGTTTGTCTTCGCTCTTGAACTATTCTTTACAAACGGTTTTACAGTTCTATTCGTCCGAGTTTGTGGTGAAGAGCACCCTTAACCATCTCATCAATGGCCTTTACATGTGCATATTGGACAACATTGAGAACTTCATCGACAACCTTGAGAAGTGTATGCAGGAATGCATGGATGCTCGCTCTTTCAACTCGGCTTTTTCCCACTCCCACGGCGTCGGTAATGTCGGTATCCAAGTGATCTCCTCCCTGGCCGTCATTTTATTCGAGTGCGTTACCGGTTATGCTTTGCGATATGTAACCTTACGTGTCGTGCTCAAGGATACTGACTCGATTCAAAAACGCGGCTGCCAAGTACCCCAAAATAGTCCCAGTAGTACAACGTCTTCAAGGGTGGACGGACACCTGGATCGAAGGGATTTCTATGTCCCCGCCTTCTTTCGATGATCCCTTCAAGGCGGTCAGCTCTACCGCCCGTGATCAAATTCTTAACCATCTTCGCGCCAAAATCAGCCGACTAGTCAGAATAGTCGATCGTGAGCAAGATAGGATCGATCGATCGAAGCAACAGCACCCGGCCGCTTCGTTTGGCACTGTCGACGGTTTGGACGAAGGCGTTGCCGCCGCTTTACACATCACCTACGAAGGCCCAGGCGAACTGCGCGAACTCGGTCCTCGTCACGACAATGACTTTTCAGACATAACAGACATTCGTGTTGCCCCAACACACGAAGAGCTCGTTTCTCGTCTTTCCCCATTTCTTCCCGGCAACTTCCACGATGCTCCTCATCACCTGCCGGCAGCGAGCATGGAGAGGCTTCTCGACATCCAGTTCCGGCTCCTTCGCGAAGAGCTTACCGCCCCCCTTCGTACTTCTGTACAGCTCGTTTACGAGGATCTGCAGAGTACAGCCCCTAAAACCACGCTCTCCCAGCTAATTGAGCAGCGCGGTGGGAAATATCGGGGTCATGTCGAAGGGCACGACCAAGTAATGTTCAATGTTTACACCAACATCGAGTTCTCTCCGTTGAGCCCTGATTGGCGTGGCCTGTCGGTGGGTCTCACGGTTGATAGTCCACCTGGGAGAGCCCGTCAACCGCAGGCAAAAGTACGCGCTGCTTTTTGGGAGGGGATGAGTGGGAAACGACTTATGCAAGGCGGGCTTGTTGCGCTTGTTTGGAAGACCGGGAATACGATCGACGTCCATCTGGGAATTCTCGCCAGCTCCTTGAAGAGTCTCGTCGACTCTGCGAAGGAGGTGACGGGTAGTTCCCGTGTCTCTGTCCGAGTCGTCTTTTTCGATCCTGCAGTCGAAATCCGCATCTTGAATTCCCTCAAGCACCATCATGGCAGTCAGCTCGGGACCAGAGTACTTGTAGAGGCGCCGGTCATGTTCGAAGCGATCAGACCGTTCTTGGAGGCGTTACGTGCGGAACCTGAGTCCCTGCCATTCGCTCAGTATCTGGTACATCGCCCTCGTGGAGTTTTGGCGGCCATGGAAATCAGTCCGCCACGCTACGCTCTCGTCCCAGGCTTCACGTACCAGCTGGCCTCTCTGTTCCCTCCTGAAGCGGGCATTGGTGACTTGAAGTTGAATGTTACTGATCCCGCTTCAGTTGAGTTCGCTCGAGGGCAACTTAAGACAAGCAGCCGGTTGGATCCAAGCCAATGTGAAGCCGTTGTCGACACATTGACGAGAGAAGTATCCTTGATCCAAGGGTAAGCTTCGAGTTGAATCCCTTCACTTATTTTCGACTCATTTTCGCTCGACAGTCCTCCGGGGACCGGCAAAGTAAGCTATTTCATGCATCTCCAGATGTGTTTATTTACGAACGCTTCCAGTCCTACACTGGAGTGGAAATCCTACGAGTGTTGCTAGCTAACCGGGTTGGGCCCGTACTGCTCATCGCGTTTACTAACCATGCACTGGATCACATGCTCACATCCGTCCTGGACGCCGGCATCACAAACAAGATCGTTCGCCTTGGCTCTCGTTCAGCGGATGAAAGGATCTCTCAATACTCCATGGAAAATATTGAGATGGTCGCTGGGGGTTCCCGCTTGGACCAATCGTTCCGGCAACACTACCGCAATCTCAAAACCGTTCAGGAAGAAATCAAAAGGCTCATGAACAAGTTTCTTCAAGTCGAGATCACTTCGGAGGAGTGCATAAAGTTTTTGCAGATTCAATATGCCGAGCACTTCGAGCAGCTGTGGTATCCACCGATGTGGATAAAAAACCTTCGGGAGATTTCACGAGATATCGACGATTCACCGTGGATGCGCGCCGGAAAACGGGGCAAAGCTGATGTGGTTGACGACACAATTTACACTTACTGGAGAGACGGAGGAGACTTGGATTTCCTCAACAGCTCGGTGCATCGTCAACCGGGGATAGATAGCCAGCCAGTAGCGAGTCAAAATCGGTTCGACGTGTTGCCTGAGGCAGAACCGGAATCTGATTCAGAGTATGCCTCCGCCTCGGAGCATCATGTTACCCGCCTGAACACGAAATCCGATGAGGACGACGATGGAAGCAGCGACGAAGAGGACATCCCGGAGCACTCCTGGCAAAAGGATGACTGGCCAGCGGATCCCGACCATCTCAACGCTTTCGAGATACCGAATGCAGTCCCTGTTTCCGATAATCGTCCTTCCTCGCCCGACTTCGAACTACCCTCAGAGTCTCCCACACAGTCTCCTTTGCAAATACACGATCTGCAAAACCCTATGGCGTTCTTCGGCGGCCCCATCCCCACCATTCCCGATTCGATGAATCGACCTCTGGGTACTTTGCTAGAGGAAGGTATCATGTGGACTCTTTCCCGCCGCGAACGAGACCGGCTTCACAAGCACTGGTTAACTGAGATACGGGAGAGACTGCACGAGGACCAATTGCAAGACTTTCAGTCGCTTAGAGACAAGCACGCGAGCGTTCTTCAGAAACACCAAGAGGGAAAAGACGAGGTTGGTTGCTTTATTGTTCAACTTACCTCCCGTCCTCATCAAAATGGCAGACTCGTCGGCAGCTCCTTAATCACATTGACATCATTGGATGTACAACAACAGGTAAATGAAATGTAAAAACTAAATCTCTGTGGGAGAATTGAGTCTCTTCATTTACAGGTGCCGCTAAACTTGCATCATTACTAAAAGTATATGGGCCCAATTTGCCTCGAGATATTCAATACTCACTTCAGTTAACAGAGTATCGCTCCTCGAATTATGCTCGTGGAAGAGGCTGGCCAAGTACTGGAGGCTCATATCCTCGGCAGTTTGGTTCCCTCGGTAGAGCATCTCATCCTCATTGGAGACCCTCTCCAACTACGCCCGACACTGAATAACTATGGCGAGCTTGTCCTTTACTCGACTATATGCTATGCCACTAATTTGATTTACATAGCTCTGTCCATGGACAACAAGCGCGGAAAACAGCTGTTCAAGTTCGACATGTCTCTTATGGAAAGACTAGCCACCAACGGACTGTCCATGTCACAGCTCAATGTCCAGCGACGAATGTAGGTCTTGATTTGTGCCTATCTACTACGTATTCTAACTCCAGTCCAGGCGTCCCACAATTTCCACGTTGATCCGAGACACGCTATACCATCGTTTGGTCGATCATGAACTCGTAAAGAAGTATCCGGATGTCCGGGGATTATCCCGCAACATATTCTTTCTCTCTCACGATCATCGAGAGAATGGCGGCGCCGAAGAATCGGCCAGTAAATACAACACTTTTGAAGTAAGATCTCCACCGCGCGGTTCCAACGCCTGTGTTTAATCTACCCGCAGGTCGATATGATCAAGGATCTGGTACTGCACTTACTGCGGTATGCTTTTACTATAAAACTACTGGGTCAGACTTTCTGATCAAGTACCAAAGGCAAGGATGCTATTCCGAAGAGGGGGACATTGTGGTTTTATGCGCTTATCTCGGCCAATTAGCCCGCGTAAGAGACGCTCTTAGTAATGAAGTCGCGGTTGTAATCGACGGGCGAGACAAAGAGAATCTGGCTGAACAGGAGGAGGAGAAGCTCGAGGATGACTCTCAAGTCGAACATGTCAAAGTGACCACCCGTGTAAGTCTTTGAAAGCTGAATTTACCAGCGCCTGTTCAAATTAACCTCATTATAGGTCCGCCTAAGAACCATCGATAACTATCAAGGAGAAGAAGCGAAGGCGAGTTGGTTTACCAGTCGCGTACTGATGCTTGGCCTGACACACCTCAAGATTGTCATCCTCTCCACTGTGAGGAATGCAGGATTGAGACCCGAAGATCAAGATCACCATTTTGGCCGTCCCACCATCGGCTTTTTGAGAGTGAGTGCAATGGCACATGTACCATCCTTGACTCAAACGCCCACTCCAGTCCGAGAACCGAACAAATGGCGTGTTTTTCCGAATAATTGCATCCAAGTGTTTTAACTTACCTCTGCTCCATCTAGTCGCATTATCTCGGGCTAAAGAGGGTCTTTTCATCATGGGAAACGCATCTCAGTTAGCATCCAGGAGCCCTATGTGGAGAAAGATCATTGAACACCTGGAAGAAACCGACTCTCTGGGACCTGGGTTCCCGATATCTTGCCACCAACATCCTGACAAGATTGAACTTATTTCGGAGCCAGGAAAACTACGGATGTTTGCTCCAGATGGTCAGTCTTCCAATTGGCGTCACTTCTCGTTTCATATTTAAAGTTCGATATAGGAGGGTGTTTTGAATCGTGTAATTATCGACTCAACTGTGGCCACGTTTGCCCCTATAAGGTAAAATGTGCTCGTCATGCTAGCAGCTCTCGATTATTAAATAAGCTGCAGTGTCACCCCGACGATCCCAAACACAAGTTTGTGGCATGTCCACAGCCATGCCGTCGGCTCTGTTCGCGCAACCATCCCTGCCGCAAGGAGTGTTCTCAAGACTGTGGCAAATGTTTATTTAAAGTGCCAGATGTCGAGCTGCCTTGCGGTCATCGAGTTCGCTCGATCGAGTGGTAACTATGCCACCGCCGCATATAAATGGGCGCTAATCTCCAACGTTCCAGCTATCGACTTGATGACCTGGATGGGGTACTCTGCACAGAACTTGTGACAAAAGAACTGCCTCAATGCGAACATTCAATGAACATGATGTGCTCCTCGGAACCTTCGCAAGCAAGTTGCACTAGCGTCTGCGGTGGCACCATGGCATGTTGTGGAAGACCCTGCAATTCCAAGTGCCATCAATGCCTACAAGTCAACCGCCAACCTCTCGAAGCAGATGAAAACCAATTGCCCGCGATCAAAGTTGCGAGGATCCAGCATGTCGAGCATCCATGCCAGAAGCCGCTCTTCTGTGCTCATTCATGCTCTAAACCCTGCTCAACGGACCATAAATGTACGACAATTTGCCAGCAAGAGTGTCGACAGCAATGTTTGCATTCACGTTGCACTAACTACTGCTCCACCCCGTGTTCTCCTTGTCAGAACCCATGCACTTGGTAAGCCCATTTTCTTTAGCCAACGCAACGCAGGGCGCGTACTAAAGGACTCGGTTTAGGATTTGCCCACATCATAAATGCCCTCTCCCATGCGGATCAGTGAGTATCCATTAATTATTATATGTCGCCTCAGCTAACCTCCTATTCCGAATAAATAGATTTGTGCCCGCTTGCCTTGTGATAAACGTTGCCCGAAAACTCTGCATTGTGGTCATACGTGCCCTTCAGGTATTTATTTTGATCCCGGATGTCTCGCCAATGCTAATATTTGCGAAGTCTGCGGAGAGGATTGCTCAGTTCAAATATGCCCTACTTGCGCTCCTGACGCTCTCAAACAAAATGTTGTCGACTTTCTTCTATATCGCAAGCTTGAAGACATCGACTCGACTGGAGACACGCTGGACGAGTTACTTATCACACTGCCAAAGTGCAAGCACATATTCACGGTCGAGACCCTCGATGGTCATTGTGTAATGGGAGATTTCTACACCAGGGAAGGCGCAGAAGGAAAGTGGCTTGGATTGCGATCACCTGACGCTTCGGGAGAAACTAGAGGACCTCCAGTGTGTCCGACGTGTCGCACAGCAATTACGTCTCCCCGCTATAGCCGCATCTTCAAGTCGGCAGACCTGGGCGTCCTCGAGAGGAATGTCATCTCACGTATGACTCTATCTCTCAATCGGCTACAAATGTCCATGGCGGGGGTCCGAAAAAGTAGCATGGAGGAGGCTCTCCAACGTGCAAGCCGCAGCCTAAACATCCCCTCCAATCCCGCTTCCACTAGAAAAAAACAGCGTACCAAAGCAAGAAGAAAGGCTTTGGCCACTTCCCAGGATTCCCCGGTTCCGCTAGAAACATTACTCCCATCGAATTCGACCCTCCATTCTCTTTCATCCATCATCTCTGGCATCTGGGAACGGACCACCCAGCCATTGACGAAGATGTACGCCGATGCACTCAAAGTTGCGAAGACACGTTCCGCCCACATCCACGCTTGGGAGTCAGCATTTTCCAGCTTATATGAGCAGGAAATAGACCTAGCCCTCTCTGACCCTGTTCGAGCACCGCGGCGGCCAGAAGAACACGCTATGCGGATGGCAAGGATGAAAGTAGGGCAGCCCCAGCCTCGTGCAGACAAGCGATTCTTGGTAGAGGCCTTTTGGGCCACCCTGAAGCTGCGATTCATTCTCTGCGATCTCGCTCGAACATGGATGAAGGAGCTCATGGATAAGAGCACCACTTTTGCTCCTGAAGAACGGCAAAAATGGGGACTTTATGGTTTCTTCATTATCGACAGTTGCGTGCATGACGCAGATATCGCCTACACGATAGCAGAGATGTCGGAATCACGAAGGCAAATGACGATTACAACCCTCCTGCTCATGCGGGCCTCGTTCGAGCGGTTTAGATTCGACCTAGATATGTGCCGGGCAAGCGACAAATTCCAGGAAGATCGTGCAAGGCTACTGGAGGATATTTCCAAAGAAAGAGAGAAGGCTGAAGCCCAGTTCGAGCGTACAGTGACCGAGCATATCGCTGTGTTGCGAAATGACGCCCAAGGTTGGATCTCTGACAACTTTTCAGAGACTGCGCGCATCATCCTCGATGACTGGAAGAAACTAGAACAGAGTCTTCGCGCTGACACTTTTTACGAACCTGTTTCGTTGGATGAGCGAATGGCGGTTGTCCGGGCCCTCAATTTTAGTAAGTAGCCGTTTCTCACAAACCATTCGTGCACTCAACGGAATTCACAGCCCATACTGGTCACTTTTACACTTGTGTAAACGGGCATGTCTATGTTATCGATGATGTGAGTCATGGACCGCTTTAAAACGCCTCACTCACCGTGCTCTCTTTAGTGTGGAGGTGCCATGCAGCAATCTAACTGTCCTGAGTGTGGTGCTTCTATTGGGGGTTCCAACCACACTCTCGACTCGACAAACGCGCCTGCTCGGGAGTTTGAGAACATGGCCCGGGCGGCAGGCGCCGCTCCAAGCCCTTGGGAATGGATCCGATTGTAATATGTGAAAATATGTGGAAAGGTGGTCGGCTTAGTCATCATTCCTGATTAGTTACTGCTCCAATCCAATCTTCTACTTTTTTATACCGAGTACTTAACACACCACCGGTATTCGATTCAGGCCGCACCCGAAACGCCGCACGGAGTGTGAGGTTTCGGGAACATCATCAATGCATCAGATGCACTGAGATTTTATGTTCGGCGGTGTGTTTCTCAAAAGGAACGTGAAAATGAACGGATCAAAACGGTGCCGAACCGAGCGCTTCGACTCCGACTTGCTAATAACGCCGCTACCTTTACTTGCTTGTTACTTGCCTGTCGCCATGTCGTTTGAAGGCCTCATTTCTGGTGCAGAATGCGCTGTGCCATTCAATCCCCTTTCCCAAGTTCTCAAACATACAGAAGGCGACCGGAGTTTGCAGCAGGTCTGTTAGTTTCGTCCCGATGCAGCAAACGCACACTCAACCAGTTTCTAGGATAGGATCGCAGGTCCCTCATCTTCACGGGTAGGACGACCCAATTGTTGAAAGACCCCTCTGACCTTGATTAGCTCCACCAATTACCCGGAACATCGACGTCTGGCGCAAGCCAGCATGATTTGGCTCTCGCGCGCCAGTTTTTTGAATCAGGCCCAGCCATCGGCCCCGCATTTGGCGCTCCCAATCCTGCAGAACTTGCCCGCCTGCACGAATTGGGTGGCCGCCCCATGTCGGAGGCAAATGAAGGATGGATCATGGAGCAGCAGAAACATCTACGAGGTTTCGAGGTTAATAATACTCCTGCGGGGTGGGCCGCGGAATTCGTGCCCCAAGCGTCGGCTTCTTCTCCGTCTGCACAGCAGCAACTGCGCCCGGACTGTGGGTGGACTTCGTCAGCGACTGCCCCAAAGTCCGTTGACTGAGCCTTTTTGCAGTCCAGCAGCGGCCCTCATATATATCTTCCCTTAACCAATATGGCGGTGGCCCAATGGGCATGTACGGGATGAACATGGGCTCTCCTATGTTTCAACAAGGGCAAATACCAATGAACGGCAAGGGCAAGAGTCGCGAAGCGGATTTTGAGGCTGCATTTGCTCTGATAGCCGATTCCCATACTACGCAATCGGAAACAGCACGAATCGTGGAGGTCCAAGATGGAGAAACCGGTCTTGAAGAGGCCCTCAATCAAACGAAGCTGACGGAAGGCAAAGACAGCACGGACTTCAAAGCGTAAGCACGACGTTGGGTCTCGATCTGTCGATTTATTCAATTGTTCCATGCACAGGGTTTGGGATCAACTCCAAAATTCAGACTTGCCGCCACCCAAAGAGGACCTCAAGAAGTGGGAGGCGGAATTCAACCAACTGATGTCTTCCCAGCGAGAGGAGCTGGATCACGACTACGGGACTGCTATGAAAAATGCTTGGGAAGGTGGCATTGGCAACTTCGACGACACGACGTCCAAAGCGATCAAATTTGACTCTGACGGGCTACCCATCCTTAGCGAGTATGTCTTCGGTATGTGCTCCAACTGGATTATTTGTTTATTTTGGTCATATGTGATTCAGACCAAAATAATAAACACATGGGACCCGATGCACCGACGCGGTCGCCTCTTACCGAGGCGAAGGCCTTGCTAGAACAAAACGGATCGCTCTCCGAGGCCGCCGTGCTACTTGAAGCCGCTATCCAACAGGGCGAACTGGGCGAAGGGGGCTATGAAGCCTGGATATTGTTGGGTGAAACGAGAAACATGGACGAACGGGAAGATGCCGGTATGCGTGCCCTCGTCGAAGGGGTCAAGCGCGGAGAAGCGGCTGGTGCTCCTGGTGTTGGAATGCTCGTCAGTTTTACGCTCATTGGCCTTACCGGAACTGACAGATTGTCAGTCGTTGGCCATCTCATACACCAATGAGTCAATGGATAGGGCATCACATACCATGCTCCTTCGCTGGCTCAGATCCCGATTCCCGTCCCACCATGTCCCCGCAGACACGATCGCTGCAGTGTCGAATAATTCCATGTGGGACACACACACGCGGCTCACGGAAGTCTTTCTGGATCTGGCTCGAACGCAGCACAGCCAGGGCGTGATGGATCCTGATGTCCAGATAGCACTGGGGATCTTGTTCTATACCAACAACGACTATGATAGGGCCAAGGACTGTTTCGAGACAGCTTTGACTGTGCGTCCCACGGACTTCGTATTGTGGAATAGGCTGGGTTCGTCTTTATCCAATGGCAGCCACCCGGAAGAGGCTCTCGGCGCGTATAGAGAAGCTCTTAATCTACGGCCGACGTACACTCGAGCAATCTACAACGTTGGCGTAGCTTGTGAGTTCTCGATCGATTATTTCTTCTGATCTCTGAGCGTCTTCAGGTTTGAATATTGGAGCATATAAAGAAGCGGCTGAACACTTTTTGAGCGCACTTGCTATGCAAGAAACTACGGGTGGGGAAACCAGTGATCAGCTCTGGTTCACTCTTCGTCGGGCCTTTTTATCTATGGTGATTACATATGCATTGCCATGATTTCCCAGCTGAGAAAATCCCCCTAGGACCGGCAAGACCTTGCTGAGATGGCGCAACCTGAGAAACGCACCAACCTTGAAGCGTTCCGCCAGGACGGTTTCGATTTCTAACTCGTATGTACCGTAGTGTACCAATGGAATTAGTTTTATGCGCCATCTGATTGGCTGAGCCCGCCGGACCGCAGTACCGGTAGCCGGAACCCCATGTTCTAAATATGTCTTCGACGTCAGGCCTCGATTCCAAAAATCACAATGATTCTAGAGCTCAGGTGGTCCCCTCTTCTTTTCTCTTTCTCCACCCCCCAATCCTCTTACAATGGCGTCGGTGCAAATGTTGGCCCTTCAAAACTCCGCTCTAGTCCTTGTCGCTGAACTATGAAAACAGTTTTGCTCTCCCCGCCACGGCGGTGCCCACAAATGCCAAGTTAAACAAGATATCGTCCCAATTGACGCAGAATAAGGTCGACGCTACTCTGTACCTTTCCAGCAAATATTCACCACGTATGGCAGGCTCGAGGAGCAGCACAGGCTATGTGTTAGTCTGCATGGCTTGATTACTTATTGTGAATTCATGCGAGACCCGATAGTATATGCCGTCGGCCTTACTGAGGCGGACATGGACAAACCCCAAGTTGGTTGATCTCTCTCGATCTCTTTCGCAAACTAATTGCCATAGATTGGGATCTCCCCGATATGGTGGGAAGGTATGTTGCATAACCGGTTCATGAGCATGTATTTATCTCCCGAGCACAGGAAATCCATGCAACTCGCATCTCGTAAATAATAAGACATTACCGCGTCAAGAAATCTACCCTAACAATAAGTTTTCCGCAGATGGACCTGGCGAAACATGTCAAGGACGGATGCAAAGATGAGGACCTCGTCGGCCTCATATTCAACACTATTGGAGTCAGGTATTCCGAGTTTCATGTGTCCTAGGTTACTTTGCTCAGTGGGCCAGTGACGCCATTACAATGGGCACAGATGGTGTGTAGCATCTGTCCCTCCATGATGTTCACTCTATTCATACGTCCTGCAGGTATGCGGTACTCGTAAGCATCCACCTGTGTTTCGGTGGCCAGATTTTTCATTCGTGGTATAGCTTACCTAGTCGAGATATCATCGCAGACTCTATTGAATCTGTCGTAATGGTCCGTGAGCTTCAGCGTCGTTGGACGACATCCCGGCTCACCAGCCAAACAGGCTCAACACTACGACGGAAATATTTCAATCCCTGGCTGCGACAAAAATATGCCCGGATGCTTCATGGCTGCCGTGCGCCACAACCGCCCCACGGTTATCGTATACGGCGGAACTATCCAAAGTGGTACACGCCATGTCGGTGCGTGGACGAATGAGCCTGAGCATGTCGATAGAATTTGATTTCGTTTAGATTGCCCTTCGATGGGCTATCAGAAAGGCGGCAAGTTGCCTGGGATGGTTCGACTGATCAAGAACTCACCCGTCTTTAGGAACGGTCAACATCTCAGACGCGTTTGAGTCCTACGGTTAGTTTACCGACTACACTGCAGTGTTGTATCTTGGACTAACCCGTACCATAGGCGCTTATGCCATCGGCAACATTTCCGACGAAGAGAGGTTCGATGTCGTCCGGCACGCCTGCCCTGGAGCAGGGGCATGCGGCGGAATGTACACGGCCAATACGATGAGTTCGGCACTCGAAGCTCTGGGAATGTCTTTGCCATACTCCTCCAGCACACCTGCCATATATCCCCGTTGGTTTCGCTATCTCTGTTTGTTTCGTCCCACTTACACATCATGTACCAGAGAAGATACAGGAGTGTGTGAAAGCCGCCGGATACCTTAAACGTCTGCTTGAGCGCGACATCAAGCCCAGGTTAGGACTTTCTTTTTTCTACGTCGCATGATGGTGACGCCACGATATCCAGGGACATACTGACGCGCCAGTCATTCTTGAATGCCATAGTCATTGTTACCATCCTCGGCGGATCGACCAACGCCGTCAGTGACAATACTCCATTTACCGACAAAACCTTTATTTAATATAGGTCCTTCATCTCCTCGCTATGGCGCGAGCCGCTGAGATCGAGGTGAGCTACCTTTACCAGTTTGACGAAATCACCCGTTCTGACTGCCGTGGAAGCTGACAATCGACGACTTCCAAATGATATCCAACAAGACGCCTTACCTGGCCGACCTGAAGCCGTCTGGAAAATATTACATGGAGGATATTCATCGTGTTGGGGGGATCCCCGCGATCCTCAAGTACCTCCTGAACCATACGGACCTCATCGACGGATCGCAGCTGACGGTCACGGGAAAGACGCTCGCACAAAACCTGGAAGACGTTGTGGAACTCGACAGCAACCAGGACGTCGTCCGGATGCTCGACAACCCCATCAAGGCTACGGGACACTTGACTATCCTCCGAGGCAACCTGTGCCCCGGTTCCGCTGTCGCCAAACTGACTGGTAAGGAAGGCGGTCGCTTCGAGGTGTGTAGTTTCCAACATCATGTATTTTCAATTTTCAATGGGCACTGTAACTGTGGTTGTAGGGAACCGCGAAATGCTTCGATAGGTGAGCAAAGAGCCTCTGACGATGGATGCAGAAGCTCAGCCATGATATTTAGTCTCGATAACTTCTTCCCTGCTCTGGAGGCAGGTGAAATCAAGGCCGGCATGGTATTGATCTTCAGATACCAGGGACCGAAAGGCGCCCCAGGCATGCCAGAGATGCTCGGTAGACATATTGATTCTCGTTTGCTACACTTGTCTAAAAGTCGATTTAGGTCCAACTGGCGCGATCGCTGGGGCTGGCTTGAGCGGTTCAACGGCATTGATAACGGACGGAAGGTTCTCCGGCGCCAGTCGTGGTTTCATTATCGGGCATGTCGTGCCAGAAGCTCGTCTTGGAGGTCCGATCGCACTGGTGGAAGATGGGGACAAGATCGTTATTGATTCTGACAGCCTAACCATTAACTGGCTTGTTGATGAGAAGAAACAGGCGAGACGTAAACAGCTGTGGGATGCCTCTGACAAGAGTAAACTGAACGTGAAGCGCGGTATTCTTCTCCGCTATGCGAGGGATGTAGCGGTGAGTTCATTATAAAGTTCTGCGCGTTTACAGATGCTCATCGTTCGTCAGCCTGCCAGTTTTGGCGCCTATTGCGACTAATAACGAGGCCAGAATAAGATATAAAGTAGACAGCAACTTGTAAGATAGTACTGGGAATGAGTGCATGTTGTACCTTGAACAGAAAGTAAACGCTACGTCAAGATGAATGGAATAAAGATAACTTGCAGACTAGAATAGGCTACACATTCTTCGGCACGCTAACTTCGTCTGATATCCTAATTGGGTCCGTATCAGCACGGACGAGTTGGGAGGTGGAGCCGTCAGGCGCCTGCTCTGTCTGCTGTACTCGAGGAGCCGATTTGGTGCGGTGATGACGGCGTTTCTCGTCGACGATAACTACGTCTCCAGGCTTATGGTGGCCGAGAAGCACCTGTACATGCCTATTAATTATTAATTAGACCAGAGAAACGGAGACGTGCAGCTGGATCTGGAGGAATGACAATTTTCTCCTTGGGTTCCGGGACGGGTTTGGGTGAGGCCTCGCCGGCCGCAATGAGCTTTTTGAGCTTTTTCCGCTTGGAGCGTTTGATAAAGTAAATTGTAAATCCGACGATGTAGGCAATGCCCATGATCCCGCCTATCACACTGCCCGCAATGATGGGGGTTAGCGCTTTCTTCCTGGTAGTCCATGAGGAGTAATTAGCCGCGAGTGGGATTAGGAGCCAAGGCGGAGGTGGCCACACCCTTTGAGAGACGCTGCTTCGGAGGACGAAACAGCAAGTAAATCATCGAACTCGAAAGTGGTCGTGGGGTCCGAGGGTATATCTGAGACGCTGGAGATGAGCGAATGTAACAGTGGTCGGAGCATGAGGTTTGCGACCTGCAAGCTCCACGGTCGGCATCAGGGTCCTACGTAGTGCGGGGGGAAGAGGACAGAGGAGGTCTAGGGTTCAGATCATCGACTTTGTGGCATGAACGTCGGGAACCTCACGGGGACCGTGCTACGCCGGCGATGATAGAAGGAAAGGACTCGGAAAAGCTTAAGCGAACGAAAGTTGACGTCATGGGGATGACACCAGCTCGGAATCGGCCGTCGGTGTCAACACCGGCAAACAAAGGTCGCGGCAAGGCAGATATGTAGAGGGAGACCCGCTGTCAGAACGCACCCCGCATGTCGACCGATCGCACCCAGCCGGTGCAAATAATCAGTCCAGCCGGCTGGACATCATTTATTAGTGCCAGTTCCCGTGTCATTGAATTGTTGCCGGTACCCAGATCCCGAAGTTCCGTTGTAATTTAAAAAAATATCCCCAGTGCACGGATCCGGGCACCGACAAGAATAAAGTTGGGTTACCGAAACCGGATACCAGATACCGTTCAAATTCTTTAAAAAAAGCGATAGCAGGAGGTTCGAACTCACCTCACCCTCACACATCCTAATATACCAAAGGCAGCACTAAAGACCATTTCACCAACCAGATATGTAACATATCTTTCTCTATGCGCTCCAGTACCTGCAATCAAGGTTTCTGAAAACGTTTTGCTGCGGCCTCATTTTTTTTTTGTTCTCTCATCCAGACACCTGGGGCCGGGTGCGTGGATCCATACACCAAAAACAATATTGCTTTTGGTGCCTGGATCCAGCCATCCACACAAATATTTATGTGGGTGCTTGGATCTAGGCACCCGAAAACAAATTTATTTTTGGTAGCTGGATCCAACCATCGGCACAATTTTTTCTGTGGGTAGGTGGATCCATGCCTCAACAACAATATTGCTTTTGGTGCCTGGATCCAGCCACCTGCAGGAATATTTCAGTGGGCTTAGATCCAGGCACCCAAATCAGTATTGCTTCTGGTGCCTGGAACCAACTACCCAGCGAAGTATTTCTACGGGTGCTTGGATCTAGGCACCGAAAACCATTTTGTTTTCAGTGCATGGATCCAGACACCCGCAAGAATATTCGTGGATCTGGCAACCAAAAACAATATAGTGGCAGGTACCTGGATCCAGACACCTGCAGCAATATTTCCGCTGGTGAGTGGATCTGAACACCGACAATAATATTGCAGATACCCGCATAAATATTACTTCGGGTGCGTGGATTTAGTGCCTGGAGTCATACTTCCCCAGGAATATTACTGTGGTGTGTATCTGGGCACGAAATGAATATATAGTGGTCGGTGCTTAAATACAGACACCCACAGTGGAATATTACCGCAGGTGTGGGGATCCAGTTACCGGCGGCAGTATTCCTTTTGGTACTTAGATCTGGCTACTGATTCAGACACAAAATCTGGCCCTGCTGTTTCAAATATACTTCTCAGGCTACCGGCAGTAACTTCACAGTGGGAGCATGAACTATGTCATTTTGTTACAGAATGTGCACACTCAACTGCCCGCAGAGCCTTACGCGCGTTAAAAAGGCGACGCGCTTTACTGGTATTCTCAAGAGCGATATGGACCTGTGTACGGCGAATGGGAGGCCGTGTTCAATGATTTCTGACCTGGATAAATGTGTTTAACCTTGGTTTAATCAATTTGTCTGAGTAAAAATGGATTGGAGCAAAAGATACAGTGCCTAATTAAATTTCCTTCATTCTCGGGACAATGTGACCTTCGCCCGATGAGATGTCGACATATAAATAACCTCCCCTAGTTCAGACATGTAAGATGAGAGAAAATTGAAAGATAGAATGGATACTTGGAATATTGCATGTCCAACATTTTGTACCATTAAGGGCTCGGAGCCTAAGAGGTCACCCCCAGTCCTTCCCGGCACAATTTGTATACTAGAATTATGTTCTTGCTAACCGCTCCTGAATCCTGTTTGTCGCAAACAAGATGAACCAATTCAACAAGCTCTTTCATACACCTACGGTAGGTAGGTAAGGTTTACCGTTTCAAATTGCTCCAAATTTAGTTGATTCCGCAGTGATTCAAATTGCCCCCTATAGAATTAGCAGAACCACTTCATATACCTATGGAAAGGTGCCTAGTGTCATTAGAGCAGAAGGAGAAAATATATGAACAGCCGAACATCAACCCAATATGTCTGATCAATCTCAACCAAATTGGATGTGGTTCAAGTTTGTAATGCTCTCCAATGGTGCAAAATTGCGAGAACCATAGAGCAGCTAACACAATAATTAATAAACAGTGAGGTGGCAAGCTTACCATACATAACGGGCGGTATATTGCTTCAAATTGGGATAGGTGCCAGTAACGAGGCTGAAGTATCATCCGAGTCTTACATCAAATTGCGACCGAAGATATCAAAAATTGCAACCATTGATCCAGCAGTGGTGACTGTGGGCGTCGTTACTTGATGTATAACAAGTTGTGAACGTTCTGGTTACCATTTAAAGCTGGCAGAGTATGATTGGTGCTTGAGAAAATCAGAAGTGAATTGTCTCGAAGTCGCAACTTTCGGTCGCAACTTTGTGGTCGCAACTTTCTGGTCGCAACTTTCTGAAAGTTGCGACCAAATTGCGACTTGGGCCATTGATCCGATAATTGTGCCCTCATCGCAACCCCTCATAACAGGAATCGTCATCGGCATCTGAATGCGAATACCCATTGAATTCTTCATGAATCATGCTGGAAGATTGATCCGAGAATCCTGCAATTAGCCATGCACGCAGCCGCTCCAATATTCCTGCCAGTACCTGGATTAGAGAACCACAAATAAAATTTTGAAATTCCCGCCTATTTGGTGGCCAGACCTATGCACCAAAAGTAATTACTGTGCTTGGCTAGAATGCGGCACCCACGATAATATTATTATTGCCCGTGGCTAGATCCATCTACCGAAAGGATTTACCGTTGGTAAGTGAATCCACGCACCCATGGGAATCTTTTTGTGGGTACCTGGATCCATGCACTGAAGCAATATTGCTGCCAGTGACTGGATCCACACACCAGTGGCAATATTAATATTAGGTGGATAGATCCGTGCACTGAAAGCAATATTGTGGTTAGTCACTGGATCCACGCACCAGCGGAAATATTTCTGCGGGTGTCTGGATCCAAACACCCACCACTATATTGTTTTTGGTTGCCAGATCCATGCACCTGCGGTAATATTCTTGCGGGTGTCTGGGTCCATGCACTGAAAACAAATGGTTTTCGGTGCCTAGATCCAAGCACCCGTAGAAATACTTTGCTAGGTAGCTGGTTCCAGGCACCAGAAGCAATACTGATTTGGGTGCCCGGATCCAAGCCACTGAAATATTCCTGCAGGTGGCTGGATCCAGGCACCAAAAATAAATTTGCTTTCGGTACCTGGATCCAAGCACCCAGATAAATATTTGTGCGGGTGGCTGGATCCAGGCACCAAAGTCAATATCCCTTCGGTTCGTGGATTCAATCACTCACAGAAAAAAAAATTGGTGCGGGCTCCATGCACCAAAAATAGACTTACTTTCGGTGCGCAGATCCAAGCACCCACATAAATATTTGTGGGGGTGGCTGGATCCATGCACCAAAAATAAAATTGCTTTCAGTGTCTAGATCCAGCACCCACAGAAATATTTGTGCGGGTGGCTGGATCCAGGCACCAAAGTCAATATCCTTTTCGGTTTGTGGATTCAAGCACCCACAGAAATATTTGTGCGGGTGGTTGGATCCAGGTACCGAAACCGATATTGTTTTCAGTGCGCAGATCCAAGCCTAGGGAAATATTTGTGCTTGGATCAGAGAACAAAAAAAAAAATTCTCACCAAGCTGTGATTACTGGTACTCAGTTGCATAGTGAAGGGTTCAGTATGTGCTTGGTTGGCGAAGTGGTTTGTAGCGCTGCCTTTCTTGTTGTGGTGCTGTGTTCGATCCTTACTATCTGCTTTTTTATATCAAAATTTTGATATCCCTGTATTCAATCTGGGTGTCCGGATCTGCGCCCCGGCCACAGTATTGCTACTCGGTTCCTGGATCCGTGCACTGGGATATTTTCCGACTCAACTGCTGGATCTGGGTACCAAGTAGCAACTAATAAATGATGTCCAGCCGGCTGGACTGATTATTTGCACCGGCTGGGTGCGATCGGTCGGCATGCGGGGTGCGTTTTGACAGCGGGTCTCCCTCCTCTTAACCCCGGCAAGGACTTGAAAAAGAACGGAGAACAGTTCAACATTTACATGGATTTGGTACAAATGCAATCGATTTATGTTATTCTATGTTACTTGCAAACGGTAGCGCGGCGCGCCAGTGGGGTAGTGGATACAGATGTGCGATGCTTGTGATGGATGAAAGAAAATGTACGAGTGTAATGCAAAATAATGACTTTTTCCAAATTTAAAGAGACGTCGGCTCCAGAACGTCCGGCTTGAAGCGTAGTCGTGCTATAAGAATGGTGTCCCAGTCGTTGCCGGTACTGTTCGACGAGACCTTGCTGGCCGAAAGAGGATTGCTGGTGACGGGTTCGTGGTAGTAAGGCCCAGCAAGCTCCGAGCCAGTGTCGGTTGTGAACGTTCCCCAAGGCTGATTGGCCTTGGTCGATGAAAACACGTTGAAATGCGCCTATTGAAAGATTGAACAACGGCCAACGTGGAACAGACAGCGACAAACCTGCCCGTCGGGGTGTTTGTGGCTCACGAACAGCGCATAATCCGGCGCACTAAGAGTCCCGATGACCAAAAACAAATCCTCCTTCTGAATTTGGTGCGTTGGGCCATAGGTCGCGACGATCGCGTCAGCGTGAGATCTGAACCACCTCTTGGGTGCTTCCAGACTCTCAACGTAGCGATACATCGTCGTCTCAGTGCAGAGATAGGCGGCCTTGTGTCCAGTGCGAAGCGGGAATGAGTAGCGACGGCTGACGCTTTGTCTATGCCAAGATTAAGCAAAGATAGACGGTTTAAAATGAGGTAAACGCACGAGATAGGACCTTCACTTTTCTTGAACGTCAGCAGGCCGGCGATAGCGTCCAAGCCCCGCTGTGCCGCGTTTCTCTTATCCTGCCGCTGACACCCCGTCGTAACCTGTCCGTACCCATGCACAGACGGGAGCGTCCGAATCGCAGATTTCTCGGGAGTGAAACAGTTGAAGATGGTCACAAACGCCCCACTGGGCTTGCTTAAGTAGCCCACCGCCCCCAAATTTACAGGAGCCGGCTTCCAAAGCGGAAGCGTTACTGCACGCGGCGTCAGCACTCATGAAATCCCGACAAAAGAGAGCACAGACATGACGGGTGGAACTCATGGCCGAGCAGTAACCGGTACCTTCTCTCGTTCCTTAGCTGGGCCATGCGTTCATCCACGGGCGCAGGGGATTCGTATCCATCTCGATTCCCAAGCAGTAGGTGATTCAAATCCTCTTCAGAGGCGTTGAGTTGTGTGAGAGAAGAAGGTGGGAAGGAGCTTCGCTTCGACGGAGTGAAATGAACTTCTTCTGTCATGTGGGTGCAAGGTGTGGTGACAGTGTCTTCCTTGTATGATAACGAAGTGTGGACGAGCGAGTTGGACAGGTTCGCCACATCGTCGAGCGAGGTCTGAGACGTATCAAGCGCAGTTTGGAAAGAAGTATTGAGAGAATTTGAGGTGGTCGATGGTGAGAGGGGAGAAGCTGCACCGAAGAACGGGAACGAGTGTCGAGCTAGGGGCCGAGAAAAAGAATATTCAGAGATGATGTTTCATCCAGCGAGCAAAATGAGCTCACGAGGAGAACCGCCTGGCAAAGGAATAGGATGCATGTCCGGGGATGGTCTTGATGTATATGTATGGTCGTCTTGCGCCTCCTGCCAGTCGGGAATACGAGGCGACGGAATGTCTTCAGGGTTGGAGGACGGGCCACAAAAGCTTTTTCTCATATGTTTAAGGTCCTTGACAACTTTTGAGAAGGGCGGTCGAACGAAAGGATCTTTGTGCCAGCAGATACGGAGTAGTTCTTGGAGAGCCGGGGTGTTGAAGCGTGAGAGTGGGATACTGGGTCGGGTATTTTCCTCTGCATCATTTGGGTCAGGTTGCGCGGTATAAAGAAAAAAAAGGACAGACTGATTACGAAGTGCCGGACGTCGTCGTCGTTTGATAGGGGCCAAGGGATGCGGCCCATTGTCAAGACCTCCACGCAGCACATCGCGTAACCGTAGACATCCATTGCCGTCGTCAACTGGGAATGCCCCGACATGAGCTCGGGGGCTTGCCAGCGCAGAGTACCGTCTAACGAACCATGTTAGCGACTATATGCGGTTTGTTCAGTAGGAACTCACGGGGAGGCGACGTTCCACTGATTCGAAACACCTCCGACTTCATCTCGCTTTGGCCAAAGTCAGAAACTAAACAATGAATTCGATCATCCACGAGAATATTCGCCGCCTGCGAACAGTTGAGCATGGAAAGATAAAAGTGGAAGCTATATCTCTTCGTACCTTGAGATCCCCATGCAAAACACCTTTACTATGCAAATAGTCCATGCCTTTGGCGATCTCGTGCATGAACCTCAACAAATCGCCTTCTTTCCCAATCTTGAGACCAAGCAGATCACCGCTCACACTCGCATGCCTCGACCTCCCCCCGCCAACAGCAGTCCACCCCGGGAAACTCGCGTTCCGCTCCCGCCCCCCAAACCCGCTCGCTCCGTCCGCAGCCACCACCTTGCGCAAAAATTCGCTCAAACAGCCATACTTCTCATATGGGCACACAAAGAACCATGGGCCCTCTCCACTCGCCCCACTCGCGCCATAAAGCTCCAATACATTCGGGTGCCGGAGCTCTTTCCAGATCCCAACCTCCTTCAGAAACAGCTCGCGCGGTGTGCACTCCGCCAGAACCTTGATCGCGACCGTTCGGCTCCGCCAGGTGCCTTTATACACGTCCGAAAAAAAGCCCATCCCGATCTTGACGTCGCGGTCGACTTCATACCTGAAAACAATTTTCCATTACATCCATCAGCAGGGCCGGCACAAAGGCGAGCCGTGCGCACCTCGTAATAGTCCAGCTAGGCAACCCCAGCTCCCCGCCTTTGCTCATCCGGCGAAGCGCATCAATTCCGCTCTCCATGAATTCCCGATCAAGCATGTCGCTCGTCCCCAAGCTGGCACCAATCCCGCTGCTACCTGAGCTTGATGCAGTAATTGAGCGCTCGATTCCCAGCGGGACGACGGCGGCGAGGGTGGATGCGGCGCTCGGCAGAGGAGCGGAATGAACAGCGGATTCGATCGACGGCGCGGAGGGGCTGGGAGGATTATTAACGACCCCGACTCTCTCCAAAGCCCGCTGGAGAGTTTTGAGCGCCTCCGGCATCTCGTCTCTTCCCACCTGAAAATATAAAATCGCATGAAGACTAGTAAGTCACCGCACACACATATATGATCAATTAATAAACCTGCAACACCCTAATCATCTCTGCATCGCTGCTTTGGCCGACGGCGTCGCGCATAAGCGTCCTAAGATCCGCGGCATCGTGTGCAAGATCGATGGTGTTTTGCATGACGTGCAGGTTTTGAAGAGCAGGAAGGACAGCGTCGGGGTGTACTGCCTCTGCCTCTTCCTCACGGTGGGCTATCAGAGATGAGTGAGAGGAACTGGGGGGAAGACCAGAAGGAGGGTCCGGGTTCGTTATTCCGAGTCCGAGGCCAATAATTGGTGATGGAACCTGCTGTTGCGAACGAATGACCGACTCGAGAAGAGCCCGCGTATCGGTCTGTCTGTTCTTTTCAGCCGCTTGCACTTGCTTGAGGATGCGGATTTGGATCGACAGCTGAAGAGAGGTTAACGATCATTTCAAGAAACGCAAGATGACTTACCCCGAACATACTCAGAGCCTCTCCAAGCGCCTTGTCGCAACCAGCGATTTCGCGTAGTATCTCCTCTCGCTTGAGGTACCGCTTGAGGAAAGGCCGATGAGTCTGCTTCAGCATCAAGCTGTGCACCCTAGTGAAGGAGCTTCGGGGAGATTAGCACGCAGCGAGGCCAGAGACAACCAGACCTACCCAACTAGCTTTTCCATAGGCAGCGCCAAATCCTCCTCAACTTGCTCACCCGCGTCTTTGACCTCCTGACGCACGGAGAGGAGAATCTCGGCACACCGCTCAGTGAGACGGAGGCATGCCATTCTGTTCAACTATGCCGGTTGTGAGATAGCTGAACAATGAGGTGAGCAAAGCGGGCACGCACGTCAACCCCTTGGACGCTATCCCAAATCCCGAGGAGGATCTTGGCAGCCGTTTGCAACCCTGGAACAGGTACCGGGACGACCTCTAAGAACTCGGATGTCAGGTGCAACGCTTCATGCGTGACGAGGAGGGACGTTCCAAGGATACGTGTTAGGGCGGCAGCGACGCGCTGCAAAAGTGTAAGTCAATGGTAAATTTTCAAGGCGTGGATCTCGTTCCGATACACGCCAAACGTGGAAGGGATGAAGCTTACCTCTTTCGTGTGAATCCAGCTGTCGGTCTGTTCCGCAGGGACCGTTCCCTTGCGCTTCGGCGAGTCCCTCCACGGGCGAGGAACCATCTCTTCACGAAGACTATGACCCCACCAGGAAGCAGCAGGGGGCGAGGTTGGGCCTTCGGAAGCGGCACAATCAGGCGACTGGTCGAGGACGGTGGTAGGGCTGACGAGCGCGGAAGCGTATGCATACGACTGGGACTTGGAACGAGACCGGGAGATAAACGACGACGTTGGCTTGTCATATTCATAATTGGGTATCACGAAGTCGGGAAAGAGACCCTCGGAGACGCGACTGAGGCCTTGTCCCGCCGATTGCATTTGATGTACGGACTGGCGCAAAGTGGACGTGGACAGGCCCCGGGGACGACCAAGCTGAGGCGAGTGGGTTCCCTGCTTCAAGGTGGCGGTCGACCCCGAGGAAGACATTGGCGGCGGTTTCTGGGAGCGGCCTTCTGTCGAGCTGGACATGAGGGGCTACGGGTCGGATTCGACGCGTTTTTTGAAGGTTTTAAGGCAGCACTGAGGAGAGAGGAGGTCGGGGAGTGGCGGGAGATGTGGAAGGAAGGAAGAAGGAGAATAGCTGAAATGAACCACTCGATCGTCGCCTTCCGCTTTTGGTCATCCTGCATTCATGACGTATTTCGTTTCCTATGTACTTGCATACAGACTTTTTCCCCGCCAGTTACACCTGAAAGGACTGGACAACCACTGAATGCCTTTCGGACTTCCAAGATGATTTCTAGCCCAAAGTGACTGGACCTTCACCCCAACCTCCACCGATGTGCTGAGGGGCTCCACAAGTCCGCGGAATATATTTCGTTTTCTTCGGGTGAAAATGCACCGGTCCCAGACACCTCCCAACATCCTCGGTGCTGGCAATTCCGAGAAATACCTTCCGTTCGATCGTGCTTCGATGTGAGTGCATTTTGTTCATGTCGGGGATCGGAGGAAGGAATTTCGACGCAGCTGCTTGAGGAATTGGGTTTATCTCGGAACTCGGAGCCTGAGGCTACAAGGCGAGCGGCCTCAGCTTAGAGGAGTAAGCTCTGAGATCCGCTGGGCTGTAAGAACAAGCCTGTTCTTACACCTATGCATCATCGCAGGCTTCATTCAAAGTGTCCCCTTCATTTGCACCATTTCAGGACCAAAAGTAACCTCCGAGCGTCTTGTCCTCAGGTTGCGCCGTAGTAATCCCCTGAATCAGATGCACCCGGATCATGCGTGTCTGTCCTCCTCCATGTACTTGAGCCACATTAAGGATTCTCGTGCTGGCAACGAGTTGGCAGTTGAAATCAAAAAGAGGACAATTTTCCGGGCCGGCGGGTGCGAGTGATTCGAGTCGTAACAAAGACAAACAGAAGAGTGTCAATTAGTACATGGCTTCGGCGCAGCTCATCCAGCTTGGATCCAGCTCTCTAGAATTTTGATTAATATATCTAGCCACTGGACACACTTCCCGCTAAGAATTGCACTTTCTGCTTTTGTACACTGCGAGCAAACTGCAAGGCTCTTTTTTTATAAATGACAAATATCAGTCAGCCTACACTAAGCCCCGGTACGCCGCAAATTCGTCGTCGTCTTCTGCTTTCATACTCAACTCAACAATAGCCCTCATAGCGTACCCGAGTTCCTTTCCAACAAGATAATCGAGGAATCCGCCGGTCATATCCATACCTGCAACAAAATCAATCAACAACTTGGACGACCTTGGGTGGTTCTTATTCTGCTTCACCTGCGGAGACCCCAGAACCAGTCCAGATCTTCTTGTCCTCAGTGGAAACCCTGAGGATTTGCGCATGATCTCCTTTGTACCAAGTGAGAAGTAGCCACTAACCAGCGTGCTTTCGGAATCCAAGTAATCCCCATATCCTTGGTTTCTTCCTGCAAGTTCGATCTAGTTCGATCACCCCATTACAAACGGAGATCTCTCTTACCTGAACTGCGCGGAAGGCGGACTTGTTGGTTGTGGCTCTCTGCCCGTTCAATAACCCGGTTCTGGCCAGGACTAGCGATCCAGTGCATACTGTCAAGATGTGCTTTGCTCCAGGGGCCTGTCTCTTGACGAAGTCCGATAGCGAGCTCGGGGGGTTAACTTGGGGACCTGCCAATAATGTCCGTGAGGAACGCAGTATCGTCTTGCAGCGTACTACGTACCCCCTGGTATCAAAATAATGTCAAACTGCTCCGTCGCATCGTCGTATTTCAAAGAAGGGAGAACCGGCGGACCCGCAGTTGGCTCTACGGGATCAAGAGTGTGTGAGAGATACGTGAGCTCGAAGGTCGGAAGGTCCGTGAGTGGTCCTGAGTAGAACTTAGTGTTTGTCAGTCCGGCGAGCGCTCTTTCCCGGTTCTTCGGCGACAAGATTCCCAGAAGCTCGACGGGGCCTTGATAGTCCAGCATCGTTACGCGCTGGAAGAGGCATACTGCAATACGCAAGGTCTGAGTCATGGTCGAAATCAAGAAGAGTTCAGCACGTGCGGAAGGATACGAATCAATTTCAATCAAGTCGGGCCTTTCGGTCCGAGTACGCGTCGCGCCAAGAACATTTCCTAGCTATATCTCGTGATCGCGTTTATTTTCGAGCACCCGCACCGCCACCCCCAAAGTTGGCTGCAAACGTTCATATGGTTCAATTTACACCAGCAGTCAAGTATCCTTATCCTTCTGCATCCAAATCAGAATTCTGGTCAGCTTCTTGACCAAATTTACATTCATAGACGTGAATTGATTTGAACTTGACAGGATATCTAGTAAGAGCTCCTCGAGCGCTGCAGCAGGTCTGCCTTCAAGTTGGGTCTCCCGATGACTACAGCTTGAACGACCTTGTATCGCACTACTTCAATGTCCATAAATGGAACACTGTCTAACTTTTTTAGCAGTCTAAATACAGTTAGTATTACTGTGTGATCTGTGCACTGGGAACTGGTCTCATCGTGCGAAGTATACCTACCCGAGGTAGGTCGCCGGAGATCCGACGGGACCCCGATACCAGAAGACTTTGATGGGACTTTGGTTCTCTTCCTGGAACTGACCATGTTTTCGCTGCTATTTCTTTTCTGCAGTATTTCAACGACTCTACGCCCAGTCACTGCGCGGAGATGGAACGATACTGGCAATGGATCAATCGCTTTCGAAGAAGCCTGGACGATTCCCGAGCTCATTGGCCAGACAACGTATATTTCAACAATAATTCGCCGACTCTACCCTTTTAAAATCTACCTGCAGAAGCAGTCCTGTGATCGCAGCAAATCTGCTGGACATTCACAACCAGCGGCTGGCTCAAATGGATGCCACCGGGATCGATTATGTACGTGAGCTCGGAAGTTGTCCTACTCGTGCAATAAATGACCATGTTTCAAGATGGTGCTCTCTTGCGCACAACCATGCGTGCAGGTACCTCCTTCAGTTAAATAGAATGGCGCTGCATTCACGTTGAACAGGGCATTTCCGATCAAACTGAGGCTGAGGCTATGGCGCGCAATGTTAATGATCAACTTGCTGCTGCTATTTCGAACAACACACTTCGATTCGGAGGATTCGCGACTCTCGCAATGCATAATGCAACTACGGCAGCCCTCGAGCTAAAACGAGCTGTCCGTGAACTCGGATTCCTCGGCGCAATGCTCAATGATTATCGTCCGTAACTTCCCCGACGCTCATCTTCTTGAACACTCATTTTCCGTCACAGAACAGTCAGGCTCTGATAATGGTCCTATTTACGACTTCAATTAATACCTTTTTGCTGATCGGTCTCTCCAGAGGACTTGCTGTATTACGACCAGCCCGAGTATGACGTCTTCTGGGAGATGGTAACGGAACTGGACGTCCCCATTTATTTTCATCCTCGATCAAATATCCAACGGCTTAAAGACCTCGAGTACCAGCATTCCGTTTGGCTTTTAGGGCCTGGACAGGTGGTTGATTCTCCAATGCCTTTTACTGTTATTTACTTCTATCAGGAGTTCGCTGCTACCCTTTCAACTCATATTCTGGGCTTGTGTGCAAATGGCGTCTTTGAGTAAGTAGGGTTTTCGCTGTGTAGAAAAGCTGCGCTGAACCAACTGATTTGTGAAGCCGATTTCCGAAACTCAATATCATCGTTGGACATTTGGGCCAGTGTTTTCTCTTCCGATGTCTCTTGGCTCATGATGACTGCAGGGGAACGCATACCTTCCGACCTGTCGCGCATTGACGCCCGTGCGTGCCCGTCCAGACACTCCATCCTTACCTTATGCTTTTGACTAGAATTAGCGCGGCAACTCCCGCTGGGAATGCCAATGCTCAGGAACGCCTCCTCATATTGGAAAACTAATCTACTCGAGACGACTTCTGGAAATTTCGCAACAGAGTTGGTGAAGTTCCATGGCAACCAGATTGGCCTGTCTCGCATCATGTACTCAGTCCGTGTTTTTTTTTCTGGACGTCGAGCATCTTGTATATTTTCGACACAGGTGGATTACCCTTTCGTACCTATTACAACTGGCCAAGACTGGCTGAAAGGCTTGGAGAAAACTATGGAGATCAAGGATCTTGTCGCGTTGAAGAGAGGGTTGGCTGCGAAAGTACTGCACTTAGATCGTTGACTACAAAAATTATATTCTAAAACATATCGGCGCTTGCCGAAACAATCACTGTCGCGATCACACTACTCTCTCTTGAATGTAGTTTCGAAAAAATGTTTATGAATCAAGTCGGGCATTTCGGTCCGAAGGTGCGCATCGACTTCTTATATCTCGTGATCGCGTTTAATTTCTAACCTGCACCGCCACTTTCAGCATTCCCAACATTCCCAACAACGCTCAACGTTCAACGTTCAACTTTCAACGCCAACAGTCAACTGTTCTTGTCCTCCTGCACACAACCAGAATTCTGATCAGCTTTTTGACCAAATTTACGCTCTTGAACTCAACGATTGCAGCATATCCAAAGGGCTCGTCTCTTTAAACGTTAGGTCTCCCAATGACTTCCAATGACTGCAACGACTTTATATCACACTACTTCATGTCTAATACTGCGCACGTTTTGCTTAATTTGCACACAAGAATAGGTCGCGTCGTGCGAATCTGCTACCTCACCGAGTCTGACTCAAGTCTGACTGTTTGTTGAGGTCTGTCGCTGGGAGCTCGATCTTGTTCAGGACCCGGAGATCCGACGGGATCCCGAGATGCTAGAAGACTTTGATAGGGTTCTGGTCAAACTCTGGTCTCTTCCTGGAGCTGACCATGTTTTCGCTGCTATTTTTTTTCTGCAGTATTTTAACGACTCTGCGCCCAGTCACTGCGCGGAGGTGGAATGACACTGGTAAAGGATCAATCGCCTTTGAAGAAGCTTGGACGATTCCCGAGCTCATTAACCAGACGACGTAAGTTTCAACGTTAATTCGCCACCGCTACCCATTAAAACTACCTGCAGAAGCAATCCTGTAATCGCAGCAAATCTGCTGGACATTCACAACCAGCGGCTGGCTCAAATGGATGCCACCGGGATCGACTATGTACGTGAGCTCGGAAGTTATCCCTGCACTTGCAATAAACGATCATATTTCAAGATGGTGCTCTCTTGCGCACAACCATGCGTACAGGTACCCTCGTTCAGTCAAATATAGTGGCGCTGCATTCATGTTGAACAGGGCATTTCTGATCAAGCTGAGGCTGAGGCTATGGCGCGCAATGTCAATGATCAGCTTGCTGCTGCTATTTCGAACAACACACTTCGATTCGGAGGATTCGCGACCGTCGCAATGCACAATGCAACTACGGCAGCCCGCGAGCTAAAACGAGCAGTCCGTGAACTCGGGTTCCTCGGCGCAATGCTCAATGACTATCGTCCGTAACTTCCAGGATGCCATCTTCTTGAACACTCATTTTCCATCACAGAACAATCAGGCTCTGATAATGGTCATATTTATGACTTCAATTAATATCTTTGTGCTGATCGGTCTCTCCAGAGACTCTGCTGTATTACGACCAGCCCGAGTACGACGTCTTCTGGAAAATGGTGACGGAATTGGACGTACCCATTTATATCCATCCTCGGTCAAACATCCAACGGATTAGAAACCTCGAGTACCAGCATTCCGTTTGGCTTTTAATGGCTGGACAGGTGCTGATCGCCAGTGATAGCCTTTATTTTTATTTACTTCCATTAGGAGTTCGCTGCTACCCTTTCAACTCATATTCTGGGTTTGTGTGCAAATGGCGTCTTTGAGTAAGTAGGGTTTTCACTGTAGAAGAGCTGCGCTGAACAAATTGATTCCTGAAGCCGATTTCCGAAACTCAATATCATCGTTGGGCATTTGGGCCAGTGTGCTTTCTCTTCCGATGTCTCTTGGCTCATGATGGATGGCTGCAGGGGAACGCATACCTTCCGACCTGTCGCGCATTGACGCCCGTGCGTGTCTGTCCAGACCCTCCATCCTTCCCTTATGCTTTTGACTAGAATTAGCGCGGCAGCTCCCGCTGGGAATGCCAATGCTCAGGAACGCCTCCTCATACTGGAAAACTAATCTACTCGAGACGACTTCTGGAAATTTCGCAACAGAGCTAGTGAAATTCCATGGCAACCAGATTGGCCTATCTCGCATCATGTACTCGGTCCGTGTTTTTTTCTTCTGGACGTCGAGCATCTTGTATATTTTCGCAGGTGGATTACCCTTTCGTACCTATGAAAACTGGCCAGGACTGGCTGAAAGACTTGGAGAAAACTATGCACGCCAAGGATTTGATCGCGTTGAAGAGAGGGTTGGCTGCGAAAGTACTGCATTTGGATCGTTGACTATATAACGGTCGACTTGCGTTCTAGCCAGTTCTACTAGCCACGAGCTCCGATCCTGGACAGTCCATTCATGAAAAATATTGTTCCTAGCCCAGTAGCTGTGTCCCGACCGTGCCCCGAGCGGATTCATAGGACTTGAAGAGTATTTGTTCGGAGCAAAGGGGAGATGTTTGGCTGCCTCCTGAACCTCAAACAATACCGCCAAGACTTTGACCAAAAAGTGACGAGCTCAATTATAACCGCCTTCTTTGGCCTTCTACATACGTATTTCACTGTGCCTCGGATGCTTTGAATGCATCGGGATGGTGCTATATGCGTGATCCTGCTGCATATACATAAAGTCCAGATGCAGTGGAAGTTCCTAATTGAAGGTACTATTTGCTTGCTGCGCAGACTCTCCACATCTCACCACGTCTCACCACTCCTGTACATACATATTTACGCCGTCTCCTATATGGCTTTAGTATTCAATTTCTGTGAAAGTCTGAGACCGCGAAACACGTCACGAAAAGGATCCTGAGAAGTCACGGGAGAGCCACATCTCTTCTTCCCAAACGTCCATCATCCCCGGTTTATTTCGCTGGTCGACTACTCGTCGTATAGGTCTTTCTCTCGTCAAAGGCTAATCGTTACTCGGACACCCGCAATGGCCCTCTCCGCTGCAGACCTCCAACGGAGGCACAATCTCGAGGGTGCCCCAGACCCTTTCCCCAGTCTCGCCGAGGCTCCCCAGCCAAAGGCCCTTCAAACCCCTTCGTCTTTCCAGGAATTGGACACAGAGTCTCAGTCGGCTTTCCCGTCGCTGGCTTCCGCTACTCCTCCAGCTACTGCTGCTCCCAAGGCCGCTGCTTGGGCGAGTGCCAGGCCCAAGCCGGTCGTCCCCAAGCAGCCCGTCTTTGCCGACTCGTTCACCATAGGTTCTATGGACCTTTCCGGTGCTGGAAAGGATGGAAAGCCCGCCACTCTGGGCGAGGTCATGAAGCAGGTTATGGCAAAGTACAAGGTCAAACTCGAGGCCTCTGCCAACCAGAAGACTCGACAGACCACCTTCCACATGAAGGCTGATTCGGAGAAGGAACTCGACAAGGCTAAAAGGAGCCTTCTGGCTCTCCTTAGTCCGGTGGTGAGACATGCTATAGAAAATTACGAAATTCCGGTCTGAATGCTTCTTGTGCTTAGATCACACTTATTATCAATGCCCCGGCCTCCACTATTGCGTCCATCATCGGGCCCAAAGGTCTGCCCATCGTTTTTAAATTTCCTCGTCATCACTAACATAACATGCAACAGGTGCTAATCTCAACAAGATTAGGGACCAGACCGGCGTCCGAGTTGATATTCCTCCCAGGAGTAGCCTCCCACTTCCCAACGGCAATGGTCACGCTAATGGCAAGACTACCCCCTCCCCGGACGACGACGAGGAGGAGGAAATCACGGTTCCCGTCACTTTGACTGGTCCGCAGCCGCTGGCATACGAGGCCAAGGAAATGCTCAATGCGATCATCTCGCAAAGGACATCCAAGTCCACCCAGCGCGTCCGCGACATCCTTCCGCATATCCTACCGTACGTTGTCGCTCGCAAGGCAATCTTCCAGTCGGCTGCCGCACCCGCTGAGGTCGGCCTTTCCTTGAACGCCGCCGAACGTGAAGTTACCGTCACCGGCGACCGCGAGGCTGTTGGCCGCGTGGTCGAGTCCATCAAGAGCACCATCGAACATTACACCACCAACGTCACCTCGCTCAAAATCCAGCTCCCCAGGCGCCAGCACCGCCTGCTTGTCGGCAAAGCCATTGACGAAATCGTGGCCAAGACCCGCTGCGTCGTCATTGTCGCCAAGCCCGAAGAGGCCAGTGACGAGGTCACCGTTTGGGGACAGCCTGCAGACCTTGCGGGCGGGTTAACGGCAGTTATGGAAAAGGCGAACTCGCAGTATATTCACGAATTCCCTCTCCCTGGGCCTATCACCCTGTCCAAGCAGCTGCTTACGTACATGACGCGCATCCAGTACCCAAAGACTCTCAGCGCGGCGCACCCTGGAGTTTCTGTGTACACACCTGCTCCCAACGTCGTAGAGAAGGCTTCCATCTTGAACATCGACATCATCGGCAACAAGGCCGACGTCGACGCCGTTGTGCGCCAGGTCTCGGAATTGATCGGCAAGCTCATTGGCGCCACCAAGGAGGTCCCCGTGGACTGGCTCGTTCACCGTTTCATTACTGGCAAGAACGCCAAGAAGTACGTTTCCTTTCGTTTCATCATGCCCATGTTCTCATCATTTGTGTAGGTTGAAGCAATTTCATGAGGCTCACAACGTGCAGACGTTCTTCCCTCCTGAGTCTGCTGAACAGTCTACGGTACTACTCGTCTATGATCCCCTGTCCGCCAACGCTTCTCCGTCCCCCGACGAAAAGAAGAGACACCTTGAAGAGGTGACGAAGGAAATTCTGAAACTCGCAAAGGACGCCGCGGATGTGAAGAGCGAGACTGTTGCCGTTGAGAAGCGCTGGCACGACGCTGTGGTTGGGAAGGGAGGAACCACCCTTAACGCGTAAGTATACACCCTTGTAGTACAACCATCTTCGACTGACCAGTATGTTAGGATCATCGGCGAGGACAAGACGCTTTCCATCAAGGTCGGAGCTGAGGCAGGTGACGCTTCCGGTGACGATGTTATTGTCTTGCGCGGCGCGAGCGGCGACGTCGACAGGGCCGTCAAGGAGATCCTTAAGATCGTCGAGAACGCAAAGAACGACGAGATCGTTAACAGCTACGTGCGTACACTCGGTGTCGTCGCTGGCTTGGTAAATACTGACTTTTTGGGTAGTCCACCGAGTTCGATATCGAGAGGGAGTTCGTTGGCCGCATCGTGGGTGCTCAGGGCGCCGGCGTGAACAAGCTTCGGGATCAGCTCGGTGTCAAGGTTGACGTCTCGGACGATGTGGACGAGAAAGACAAGGAGACGACCGGCAAGAAGAAGAAGGTCGCCCACCAGAAGTCTAAGGTCAAAGTAAGCGGCGTCTTAAGTAGTGTTGGTCCATTGCGCTGGGTGCTCACAACACACCCTAGATCACCGGCAGGAAGGAAAACGTGGAGGACGCCAAAAGGAGGATCTTGGCGCAAATCGAGAGGCTCGTGAGTAGCTGGCCGAGTACCCTTCTGTGGTGTCGGTGTTGAAGAGCTTGTTTTAGGCGGATGAGACCTCCGAGGTGCTCAAGATCCCCGCCCAGTACCACTCCTCGCTTATCGGACAGAGCGGCAAGTACGCCATCCGTTTGGAGGACAAGTACTCGGTCAAAATCACCTTCCCTCGTCAATCGGCGGAGAACGGCGAGGGCAAAACGCGCGAGGTACTGAAGGCGGACGAAGTTCTTGTCAAGGGTGGCAAGAAGGGCGTCGCCGCTGCCAAGTCCGAGCTGCTTGAGGTTCGTGGTGTTTCTTCTAAATCTTTTTACCCTGACACCTCCATAGGCTGTCGAGTTTGAGAAAGAATCCAACAACGTTCTCAAATTCACTGTCCCCAACCGGTCTGTTGCACGCATCCTTGGCCGGGGCGGAGCCTCCATCAACGAAATCAAGGACGCGACCGACGCGCAGATCGACGTAGACAAGGCTACGGATGACGGGAATCTGACCAACATCACCGTTCGCGGAACGAAGAAGGCTGTGGCCGCCGCCAAGGCTGCGATCATGGTCATTGCTGACCAGGTCTCGGAGGAGGAAACCACGGCCACTGTCACTATTGAGGCCAAATACCACCGCACCTTGATTGGTGCTGGTGGACAGGGCCTCAAGGACCTCGTCAAGAACTGCGGCGGGCCTTCCGACCCCAAGTTGCAAGCGGGCTTAATCAGATTGTACGTGATATTGCCTTCGTGCATGTGTGACTGGGCTACTGACGCCTGCTTTGTAGCCCTCGCCAAGGAGATGCCTCTATCGATGAGGTCCGGCTTCGTGGCGAGCCCAAACTTGTTGCGAAGCTCAAGGCTGAGCTGGAGAAGGCCGTGGAGACTCTGCGCGATCGCGTGGTCCTGGCCATCGAAATCCCCGCCGGACAGCACCGCGCTCTCATTGGACGCGGAGGGCAGAACTTGACAGAGCTCCAGAACCGCCACAAGGTGCAGGTGCAATTCCCCGGATCTCGTTCGTACGGCCAAGTCGGCGATGCGGAGAATGCGGCGGATTTCGCGGAGGTTGACGCAGCCAACATCGTCAAGGTCTCTGGAAGCCGCGCAGCTTGCGGAAAGGCCCTCGAGGAGCTTAAGGTGGGGATTTCAGACGACTTGCGATGCGAGCGTTGTTATTTACGCTATATTTTAGACCAAGATCAAGCCCGCAACGGCCGCGGATGTCTCCACCACCGTCACGGTTCCCCTCAAGTACGACCACGTTATCTCGCAGCAGGGCGGTAAGTGTCATTTGGCGGTGTGTGTTGGTCTTCTGGTTCTAATAAATCATTTTTCAGCCTTCTTCCGCACCCTCCGTTCGTTCGGCGTCCATGTTGACCAGTCTGCTCGTCCGAAAAAGTCCGCTGTGCCACCGCAGCCGCCCGCCAACGGATCTGCCGCTCGCATCGACGAGGCCGATGACGAGGCCGGGGCCATCCAGTGGGAGATCACCGAAAACTACCAGGACGCCGAGGACGGCGATTCGACTTGGACTTTGAAGGCGCGCGACCAGGCCGGATTGGACCGCGCTGAGAAGCTCATCAAGGAGGCCATTGAGCATGCGGAACGCATGTCCCATGTGGGCTTCTTGACCCTCGCCGACCGCACCATGTTCCCGCGGATCGTCGGATCCAAGGGCGCGAATGTCGCTCGTCTCCGTAACGAGACTGGAGCGGACATCACCGTCAGCCGAGAGAACAGCACTATTGTTATTATCGGTATACTGCTTCCTTTCTTCACGGCGATGTTTGACGCTGACTGGTGGACAGGAACTGAGCAAGACATTTTGGCCGCCAAGGACGCCATCACTAAGATGGTCGCTAACCCTGGGCGTCCCCAGCAGCGCCGCCCGCAAGACTAACTGGGCACTAACGGATATACGGAAGGATTACTCGTGCTATGTATTGTACATAAATCGCTATCGAATCATTATTAGGAACCGTTACAGAGCCATCCAAAAGCCATTTGAAAGCAGCAAGATAATTAATTACATGTTCATTGGTGCGCCATCCAGGTCTTCATCCATTGGGGCGCCGTCGAGATCATCGTCAATGGGAGCCCCATCCACGTCGTCCATTGGAACACCGTCAACATCGTCGTCTATGGGCTCCCCATCGACGTCGTTCATCGGCTCCCCATCAACATCATCAACAGGTTCACCATCCACATCTTCCATAACCTCTCCGTCAAGGTCATCCGCAGCAGCCGGTGAGACGCTGTCAACCGGATGAGTAGCCAACTGGAAGGTGCTCGTTTTGAATCGAGACGGAGCGACTTCCGTATTCTCTTTCACAACCTCAACTTTCTGCTCCGACCTGTGCGCTTCCTCCTCGACCACCATCCCCTCCAGCCGCGTGCGCAGCTCGGCCGTAAAATCCGGTGGGAAGACGATCCAGTCTTCCCACAGATCGACGATGGCGGTTATCTGTTTCTTGAACGTCTCTGCGGTGATGCGCCCGGGGAACGAGTGGTAGATGTTGGCGAGGTGGTCGAAGACGACGCCGAGCCGCGCTTGGAACTCCTGCCGGAATTTCCACGCACTGGGCACCGAGGCGGCGGAGTTGTGCAGGATGTCGCAGATGAGATGGAGCCGGGCGACTTTCCGCGGCACGGGCGTGCCGTCCACGAGCAGCGAGGCGACGATTATCTCGGCGACCTTGATCGCATCGTCAGCATGGATGCATCGGCTGAAGGTTAGTTGCGTATGTACGTACTTCGTGAGCAGCCTCGGCGTGTTCGAGACTAAACGCCATGCATCGCGCCATTTCGCCGCGCTTGCCCGACAGTGCTCGAAGCATGGCCTCGAACCGCTTTCGCGCCAGCTTTCCAAGCACATTTTTGCGCACCCGTTCCCGCTCCGAATCCTCTGCAGAATCGCTAGAATACACGGAATTGTACCCCTGTAGGCTGTGTCAGTGCCGGGCGGCTCGGAGGCAGGAAGTACGACTACGCACATCGTCGTCGAACTCTGGCCCAAGGGGCAGTTCAGATTCGATGAGGCCCCGATAAAAGGCGTGGCGTCGATGCTGACCATACTGGCATCAGCTTTGGTGTAGTCAGAATGGGGAGGAACACAAACATCTTTTCGAAGCATAAACGCGAACTTGGGGTTATTCCGCTCCCTCTCCCGCAGATTTTGCTCGTATTTAGTGCCGTGGCCCTTGATTTCGGCCCGCGACGGCGCGAATGAAGGTGTCTGTGACCACCTCCTCTTCTTCGTCGCGTATGTGGCTGATACGGGGCGACCGACTTCGCGAGGCATCTCGACGTCCAGATCGGCTGTAGGAGCCGCGCCGAGGCGACGCGGAGCGGCTGCGGTTCCATGGACTGGGCGAGCGCCGGGAGGAATGGCCGTGATGCCTCTCCCGCGAACGGGACCGAGATCCACTGCGACTCCGCTGATGTGAGCTGGAGTAGTTGTTTGATTTGGCTGCCCCATTCGCTAAGAGGTACTTAACGCAAGGTAACAAATGGAGGGTGGTGGAGACTCACTGTACATGGCTTTGGGCGCAATAGGAACCGCCTTGGACCATCCGACCCGGAGGACTGAGCCGCCCCACTCGAATCCGTCAAGCTCCCGGAGGGCCTGCTCCGCGTCTTTTCGTTTCATGAATGAGACGAAGCCGCTGAGGCCAGAACTCTTCGTTCGCCTAGAGCTGGTCATGTCTGCACCTGGACCAGCTGTGCCGTCTGTTCGTGGCCACATTATCTTGACCTGTAGAAAAAAGTGAGAATGGTGTATGTTGCATCTTGCGGGGTAGGCGAACCGATCCGACCGGCCCGCAACGCGCGAAAAAGACACCGAGACTTTGTTCTGTTACATGGGGAGGTAGATTTGCGACAAAAATATTGGACGTCTGTGGTTTGGTCAGTGCTGTGGATATAATGGAATGGAAGAGCCCACCTGGGGATCCCCGCGGTCTTTGCTCCCACTTTGACCCTCGTAGGCTGAACGGCGGCGGGGGTTACATAGAGGTCTCCACGAGTAGCAGATGTCAACGAACCTGCTAACGCCGTCACGGATCGGCCGGTAGATGAGCGAGAAAACTTGGCTTCTCTCTCAGCCTGGTCTCTGCGATGGAAACAATAAGCATTGCGGATAGATTTGATCTGAATACTGTCTGTGCCTTTTGATTTCCTCGAGAAACGCATCCATGGCGCGCTTGCCTTTTGGCTTGGGAGCACTTGCTTGAACTGGAGATGGGGTCTGCAGACAACGCATTTAGAAAGGAGCGCGGCCAAGACGACAAGTTTCGCACTCTGGCTTTCCCATGACGTGAGGACGAGCCCTCCGAGATATTCTTCGACACCGGGATGTATGCCGATTTGGAGTCGGCCTTTACAAAGTTCAAACCAGATTTTCGGGCAGTGTCGTCGGTGTCAAAAGCATCGAGGAACTCTGCGTACGCCTTTGCGGCGCTGGCCTCTTCCTCGCGTTTCTTTGCCTCTGCAGCATCCTGTTCCTTCTCCCTGCGAGACTTGCGGACAGTCCCCGCAGTCAGATATTGTGACAGCTTAGCATCATCCACTGTCTTTTGCTAATTCATCGGTTGGTAAGTGGAACGGGAAGAGAAAGTGGCTCTATCCATCGCACTGAGAACGAAGATTCGTCGTCGTCGTTGTCGAAAAAGGCCGCCAGGTTGGTGGCAGCCAGCTTAGCCTTGGTTTTGTCCATTTTCCTAGGTCGTTTAAGAGGTAACGACTCAGAGTGGACAAGAAAGTGAGAGGCCTTTGGACAACACAGACACACAGTTTGCTTCAACTCCCATCGTTGTCGCGTCGCGCTCTCATCTCCTCGCGTCGATGGCGTCCAATAAAGACGGAAAGTCCGAGCCCAAGCTCATCCCGCCTCTGTTCCTCACAGAGGCCCTTGGATTCTCCCCCCAGCATCTCCTCGACGACATCATCAACACCGCCAACCACGCCGTGCAGGACGGCGTAAATGGCATGGAGGACTTTCTGCAGACGCGCGCCGAACAGCTCGACGACGAGGAGATCACTCGCGAGCTCGAGCAGGGGCTGGTCGCGTTCCAGACGCTGCTCGAGTACCACACAGACGTCGCGTTCGACTTCTTCGAGGTCTGGTCCTTGCGCAACATATTCGCAATCCCCGCCGACCTGCCCGTTGTACTCCCCCACCACGAGCACCTCGACCTCAGCCACCCGCCGGAGCACGAGCAGGGGCTCATCGACGAGTTGGAGGAACTGCGCACCCAGATAGACAACGTACGCGCCGCCCTCTTCGTGCCTGATCGCGGCTTAATGTATTATCCATCCGCAATAAAGCAACGGAGACTTAAAGTGCACCTCAAGCGCACGAAGCACAAGCGCTCCACGGAGCTGCGCCGCGCCAAGAAGCTCTTCGAGGCCCTCTCGAGCTACGAGGCAGCCATCGACGCGTCCAAGACAATGCCAGACAGACTCATGGCGATGCACAAGTCTGTCTCGACGCTCCCCGAGCTCTCCCCCGCCACCGTCACGATGCTCTCCGAGTTCCAGCACACGGAAGCCGGGAAGCGCAAGTGGGAGACCGGCAAGCTCGGGTACGTCAACTGGGCCATTGCCCAGCTCCTAGCCAAGTCCGCAGAGGCGGGCGGTGGCGAGCTCCTTCCGGATATCGCGAATACAGAGATGTACAGGAAGGCGTGTGAGGTCATGGACGGCGTGTCCAAGAACTTGGAGGCTGCTGAAGAAGCCGACGATCCGATGGAAAGCTAGATGCCCCAACGCCGCGTTGCGTGAAGCTGGCGTGCGCGCATGGCGCATTCCGTGCAGGACGGCATATCCCAAGCCAGTAGTCCATGCCCCATCACCTGCTATACCCCTACTCCTTCCGCTCAACCTCTATAGCTGTCGATGCGGTTCGCCCCCACCGAAATGACGAACTCGCCCAACAAGGCGGATCGCAGCTATTTTGCTGCAACGGAGACGCAGGTCGCGGTAACCCTTGGGTTGATCTGAAGAGTAGCACGACTGCGTCGCGCTCGCAGATGCCAAAACGCCCTCTGCCTGGAGTTTATAAAGTTACTTCCCGATTCTCGAAAATTGCTAGCAGATGTCGAAGTCGGATAAAATATGTAGCACCAGAAAAAAAAAATACAGTCAGTAAAGTACATATACTATAGAACAAATGTTATGGCACAAGTTGTACCAGTATAGGGCCCAACGCCGACGTAACCCGCACTCGCGCATCCTCCGCCGGATCCCAAAACTTGGGCCGCGCGCCCCACCCGAGCCACCCGCGCGTCGCCGACGTCGAGTTCGCATCCGAGATCACCTGCCACCGCCTCCGCGCGCCCGTCGGATCCGTCATGTGCGCGGGATCGGGATGGCGCAACTTCGCCGACGCGAGCTTGGTGCGCAGGTCGAACACACCGGAGAACTTGCCGTCGAGCACGACGTTGGACCGTGCCTGGTTGGTCTCGACGAGCAGGTCGAGCGCGGAGGGTGGCGTGGCGGATTTGTGGGCGACGTTGAGCGCCAAGGAGCCATTGAAGGTCTTGACTTGGGCGTTGAACATTGGTCGCAACGAGTTGAGCGCCGGTGCGACCATCGAAATGTTGGCGTTGATGTCACTGAAGGCCACAATCAGTAGGGATAAATTAAACGGTGTCAACGACGTATACCTATTGCCGGTACTTAGTGATAGGTACGTTGGCATACGGGTGGTAGGGTCGTTAGTCAGGGTGATATTCGTGGAGATGGATCTTGACTACGATAAGAATGGGAGAAGGGAAGGGGAAGAAATTAATTACCCTCCCACGTTGTCGAGCAATAACGACTCCGTAACATTAAAGGAGCCCGATATGGGACCACAAGAGCTCGTTACACTCATCTTGTGCGCCTGTAGTGACTGCAAAGCAATTTAGATGATCCGGGGTACGTATACCGAATAAAAAAAAGTACACACATCGCACACAATTTCGACACCGGCACCAGCGATGTTGACATTGGTGAACTGTATCCGCGGGCTGAGGTTCCCGAAAGACTGCTGGAACATGGGCAGATAGGTGATTAAATCCGGATTGGGGTAGAGCCCATGTGAATCTTGAGGGAATAGAAGACGAATGTCGAAAGTCATGTTGTCGCCTGGCGCCAAGACGGACGGGATCTAGAGATGCGCGTTAGGCGAGGGCAGCGCGCGCGATGGCGAGGCGGACGCACGTATACAGAGATGCCGCGATCGTCGCCAGAGGAGGCGAAGCATATGTGCGCCTGCTCGCGCACGCGGATGCTCGACGCAGTCAGGGCGACGTAGAAGATGGCCTTCGTGACTGAGGCGTCCGGATTGATGTCGACGGTAAGGTTCCCGGCAGCGGTGGGCGTGATTTCATCCGTTGCGTTCGACCGGACAGAAAACAGTCCTGTGGGGCTCAGGGTGCGCGACAAGCTGAGGAGAGTCAGGGACATGGAGTAGGGGCTATGCAAGTGCGACATACGATGCGGAGAATCCGGGCAGTGAATCGTCTGTGACGTCGTCCCAGTCGTCGCACCGCTTAATATCGTCGGACACCAGTACGCCGTTCATAAGCGGCGAGGCGCGGTCGTTATCAAGGAGGAAGACATTAGTTGGGGTTGGAGGAGGTGGTTGAGAGTTGCGGGTGCGCTGGTGGAAGGTCAGGAAGATGGGCTACGAACTTGCAAGTCGAGACGACGGACTATAACAACGACGGGGACACCGATGACAATTGTAAGGAAAACATAGGTGGCGAGAACAATGAAAGTGATTTTCCAGAAGCGAGGGGTAAAGCGGGCGGATTTTCGGAAGGACGCGAGGGTTGAGGAGCTACGTTGGGCCTGGAGCTGGGAAATCTCGTAGGAAGGCAAGGAAACTTGGCTGGAGCGGCCAGCCACTGCCTCCGGCAGACGAAGGCTACCAGCACGCTTCAACGCATACTCGTCGTCGTCCTCGTCGGGAATAATCATCTACGAAAGCTTGGGTCGCCCAGCGTGCATTACAGCAGAGGAAGAAGGTGAAGGCTCTAAAACAAACAATACACAACCGTCGTCATATCGGAATAGTTATTTTAAATTACAACTCAAATCCACCCGGCCCATGCTCCTTGCCCGAAGGCGTAAATATCGCAGCAAGTGCCTGCACCCCCCGCCGCCACATCTTTACAACGAGCCCCATACACCCCACCGTGCTCTCCTTGCACACCCTGAACCACCGCGCAAACACGTCCTCAAACGTCTTCTCGGATCGCTCCCGGCCTGCGGCAGGCGACGGTCTCGGCTGTGTAATAAGCAACGGTCAGCAGGGCCGACAAGTCGGGGGACCCTACTCACCCTGCTAGTGGCTGCCGCGAGGCGCTCAGCCTCGACGATCAGCTTCTCGCCGTCGGCAATGCTCGTACCCTTCCACATCTCACGGAACTGCTCAACCGCTTCAAGACTCTCGCTGAAGCGGTGTAAAGTATTGACCAACGCAACAACCTCGGATCGCTGCAGTAAATTGTGGTTTGCTGCGGGACTATATTTACAAAGTCAGTAATAGGTGAAGAGAAGAAAGAAGCACAAGAAACACACTCCAAAGCCTTTTCGTCCATCTCAAACAGAATCTTGAGCGCCGTAGCCACCCCTGTCGTCTGGATCTTCCCCCACAGCCGGCATTTGTCGCAGCCCACACAGTCCATTATCCTAGTCACATTCCGGAAGTGCACCTTAAACTCTTCCTTGACGATCTAACATATCCGGTCATTAGAGCAGTTATGCGAGGCTACACAAAGGACACCTACGTTGGCGTTCTCCCCACGGAACAACACTGTCTCGTCGAATCTGCCCACATTCTGCGCGATGGAGATGACATTGGTGAGCTTGGCGAGCGTCTCTGCATCGTCTTCGTGGTTGCCTGTAGAGCAGTAGTCGAACGCCTGCAGATAAGGTCCGATGCGCGCAACGGCGCGCAGCAGCAGAACCGTATTAAAATAGATGTACTGTAGTCGCTCGGGGTGCGAGGCGACTCGATTAATGAAGCATTGGAGGTTTGGCCCCTGTGCGAGCGTTCAACGTGAGCATGAATAATAAGCTAGCCACCGACCCATTCTCCAGTGGACTGATTAAGATACTCGTGGCATATATGTGTAGATATTGATGCGTGCAAACCTGGCACATAATTAGCGGCACGCGATAGAGAAAGAGCTGTTGCAGCGTACCAGAAATGACCTTGTAGTAGACGCGCTTTTCCAGGCACTGTCCACCCTCGCCGGAATCGTCACGGAAGACCTCGCTCATGGTATCCGGAAGGCTGACGGGCGCGGGATTGGGGCCCTTCATGAGCGTCAGCTCCGAGAGACCAAAACAGTTCTCCTCGTATATGGAGCGCCAAACCCGCGCGGCGTCGGGCCCGGAGTACCCAGTGTAACGTTCTGGGATGAGAGAAAGGTCGTAATAATCTCCCTCTGCGAGAATGTCAGAGATTAAGTGGGACTGAAGGGCTGCGGACGTGCCTGTATTATCGTCGAGAAAACAAAAGTCCGAGTCGCGGTAGTAGCAGCCCGGAAGCTCGTGTCGCTGCCTGGAGTTAAACCGCCAGCCAAGAACGTAAAGATTATGGTCCACTCACGTCCTCTACCTTGGATGTACCGAGTTTACTGAGCGTGGACGCGCGCCATTTCTCGGGCACTTCGCTCTGACAGGCCTGTTACTTGCGCGCATGGGAAGGATAGTAATGCCAACATACCTCGTCGACGGTTGTTATTGCGCATCCCGGATCGTTGCACGACCCGTCGTCCGACCAGAATGGACACTCGCGAAACAGGTCCACCTGGAAGTACTTGAAGAAGGGCAGCTGCACGAGGTCGTGCAGATTGGCGAACAGCTTGTCGTTGACGCTCTCTACCGTCTCGAAGTCGCACGTCGTAGTGTCAATTGGGCCCGTCGGCTTTGAATATTACGTCGGTCATCATTTTATCTTTCATCCATGATCGCGGGCACGCACAATGGAGTTCTCGCAATCGACATTGCGGGCGGGCTGGTGGTCGAGGACATTGTGTATTGGGTTCTTGCGAAGAAGAGACTCGGAGAGGAAGGAGTTTGCTGCGTTAGCAGATGGGGACCAGTAGAGCTGCAGAACGAGGGCTGCTCTGCACAGAGAAACGGGGCGCATGAGTGTAGTGGTCAAGCCAGGTAAGCGGATGGTCTGGCTTGTTCTAGGTCGGAGAGATTTCGGGCTCCGTCATCCACTTCCACGTTGCCAATTGCTATGTCGCGTCGCCGTCACGTGTGCGCTTGCTTCAGAACCACCATGAGCGGAAAAGACGCGCCATGTTCTGGGGGCAGCTGTCTCGCGTCGAACTTGAATAAAACTGCAGGAAACCATTGACTGTTCAAAACATGGTGTGTAACGACTCGCGGATGGCCGCAGTGGTCGCTCCAGCAAGTTTCAATCAAGCTGCAATAGGTTTCCAATTTTGTTTTGAGGATCGTGTTCCTCATTTATTCTTTTTTTTCTGTTCAGCTTGCTTACAAAATTCGTTAGGTCACTGGCCAACCGTTCAGCTACATCGATTCATCCCCGCTCTTTCTTCGCTCAGATTTAGAACACGTCCTGATCGCTTCGGCCATTTGATCGAGGTGTGCTCATTGCGTGATTGTTTGTCTACGCCGATGTGGTTTATAATGGCAGCGACGTATTCACAGTTCCTTCCCGTCTCTACACTCTGACCCTCCGTTGACGCTGCTCGACGATCCAAAAATCATGAGCGAACAAACCAGCGCTATTCAGGCAACTACGTCATCGATCCCCTATCCTGTGAACGAAGTATGCATCATTTTTCCCGATGGCAAAATCATCGCTGATCATTTCCTAGCTTCGTCGCTACGCAGGAAACCCACCGCACGGAGGGATACTCAAGGTACTGGAGATCTCCCTTTTCTAGGTTTTACTGAACATCGTTTAGGATTTATTAGCGCGAGATGAATTCATCGCTGATCAGCTACGGGAGGAGGGGGAAACACTTCCCGATATTGTACTCACAGAGGTGCGGGAATATATATATACCCGCCAGTCGCCTGACCAGCCTCTAGCGGCAACTGTGTGACCTCGAGCTGCTCACAAATGGCGGCTTCAGTCCGCTGGAAGGGTTCATGAACGAGGCGGATTATACCAGGCTTGTACCTTTCTCTATTGGCCTACCCTATCCTGACTTTAAAACACAGTGTCGTCGACAACCTTCACCTTGCGGATGGCGTTCTGTTTCCCATTCCCATTACTCTGGATGTGTCACAGGAAACCATCGATAACCTCTCCATCAAACCCGGTTCTCGCATCGCGTTGCGCGATCCTCGCGATGACGAGCCGCTTGCAATAATCACGGTAGAGGATATATACAAGCCCGACCAGGTCAAGGAGGCCGTAAACGTCTTTGGCGCGGACGACCCAGCCCACCCAGCTGTCAAGTACCTCCGCAACAGCATACATCCCTTCTACATCGGTGGAAAGGTGCAAGCTATCCAGGCGCCGACCCACTTTGACTATGTCGCTCTCCGCTGTACGGCCCTTTCTTATCCGCACGCCTTGCATCGCTAATCGCCCACTAGACACACCTGCGGAGCTGCGTTCGCACTTCAAAAAACTCGCCTGGCGCAAGGTCGTCGCGTTCCAGACGCGCAACCCCATGCACCGTGCTCACCGCGAGCTCACCGTCCGCGCGGCTCGCCAGCGCCACGCGGTTCGTGTTCCCCCACTTGCTGCAATGCCCCGGTTCTGATAGAATTCTGCCAGAACGTCCTCATCCACCCTGTGGTAGGATTGACCAAGCCCGGCGATGTAGATGCCTTCACGCGGGTTCGCGTCTACCAGAGCATCATGGAGAAATACCCCAACGGAATGGGTCAACTCGCCCTTCTCCCCTTGGTGCGTTTCGTTCGTTCTTGCCTTGGGTCAGATAGTAACCAACGCGCTTCAAGGCGATGCGCATGGCGGGCCCCAGGGAAGCCGTTTGGCACGCCATCATCCGCAAGAATTTCGGCGCCACCCACTTCATCGTCGGCCGAGACCACGCCGGCCCCGGTAAAAACTCGCAGGGGAAGGACTTTTACGGGCCGTACGACGCGCAGGAGCTCGTCACCAAGTACCGAGATGAGCTGCAGATTGAGATGGTGCCCTTCCAACAGATGAGCTACATCCCTGCGACGGACGAGTACCAGCCTGCGGATGAGATCCCAAAGGGAACGGAGACGCTCGATATCTCCGGGACTGAGCTGCGTAGGAGGCTGAAGACGGGCGCTGCTATTCCTGACTGGTTCAGCTACGAGTGAGTCTGGAGGCTCGAAAAATCAGCGGGGTTCTAGTCTGACGAGACCTTTCCTTTAGCGCTGTAGTCAAAACTCTGCGCGAAAGCTACCCTCCCCGCAACCAGCAGGGTTTCGTACTGTTCCTGACAGGACTGTACAATTCTGGCAAGGACACGATCGCCAAGGCCATGCAAGTTGCTCTGAACGAACAGGGTGGCCGTAGCATCACGCTGCTACTTGGAGAGACGGTCCGCCAGGAACTGTCGGCCGGTGGGCATACCAGCTGCTTCTGATACTATCTGCCGTACTTACATTCTCTGTGCAGAGCTGGGATTCTCCCGCGAAGACCGCCACAAGAACACGCAGCGCATCGCCTTTGTCGCTGCCGAGCTCACGCGCGCAGGCGCAGGCGTCATCGCCGCGCCAATAGCCCCGCACGAGCACTCGCGCGAGGCTGCGCGCGAGACGGTGTTATCCTCCGGCGGCGCCGGGGGGAACTTCTTCCTGATCCATGTCGCGACGCCCCTGGAGCACTGTGAGAAGCGGGATCGCAAGGGCATCTACGCCAAGGCGCGGCGCGGCGAGATCCAGGGCTTCACCGGCGTCGACGACCCGTATGAGATCCCGAACAAGGCGGATTTGACCGTCGATGTGTCGAAGCAGAGCATTCCGGAGATCGTACATTGTAAGTGCCACATCTATTTTGTTACAGGTTTATTAATGAGGGTGCATAGCTATTGTGCTGCTTCTCGAGACCAATGGTCTGTTGTAGATGCGTCTATAGAATATAGAATTAGCGATGCAATACATCCGTCATTCCTTGAAGGTATGAATCCCAATCAGTCCAGCTGCGGAACAACAGATATGAGAAGAGGCAGCATTAATGGATTTGAGAACACCTACGCATTGTTGCCGGTGTCCTGGTGAGGAGCTACGATACATACAACGTGTCAGATTTGCAGGCTAGAGTGTTGTCCGACTCACCCATAACGGGAACACCATCGGAAGTGAAAAAATCGGAGGGCAGCACTCCCTCTTCGGTTGTCCAGCTGCTTAGCCCGTGACCAAATATATATTCTGCAGGCAGATTCCCAGCAAAGGTGTCCTGCGCAAGCGGATTGGTGATTTCGAACTGTCCCAGCTCTGTCGTATAGACAGGGAGGATATATGGTTGGTCCGCTTTCGCTTGGGGTTCCGGATGTTTCGGCAAGGATTGAGGCGAGCCGGCAAAGGTGCGGGGTTCTGAGGCGTATTGGCTATCTGAACTGGATACAGGACTCAAAGAGGTCGAGTCCCTGTCTCGTTTCAGCGACGGCGCAGCGGACGAAGGCGAAGGCAGAATATCCCCGACGCTTAGCATAGCATAAAGTGTATCCCTGAAATGGGGTTAGGTTTTTCAAGCCTGCAAGGGTACAAAGTCTTACCATAATCTCCCGGCAATTTGCCATCTTTGGGACCAGTGGCACGTTAGTCTCTGGGTGCATGCGCGACGGATTTATTACCTTCGTTCGAAGCTGCGCAGAACATCGAGACAGGCATGCACGTCTTGTAATTCCTTCTCCCGGTCGATCGCCATCCCTGTCTGTTTCAAAATCAGGAGAATGACGGAGGAATCAAAAAGGGCCATCTGCGGGTGGAGTTATTCATGTATAGGTCTCCGGAGAGGGCTGGCATACCTGGACGTGAGCCAGAGGGAGAAGGCCGCGGCGGGATTGCACAGCCATTACGTGGCTGCACGACCTGGCTGAATTTGCACAAACCGCCAGCGATGGATAAGATCTGCCACAGCATATTTTAAATCGCGATCGCACCAGTGAAATGGTGTGCCTACAAAGGCGACGAACGGCCAGGAGCAGGAATAAACGGCCTATATAGAGTGTTTAGTATATTGAGTCCATATAAGCTGCGAATGGTAACATGCCTGTGGATCTGTATTTGAACTGTCAAACGGTGAGTAGAAGATGATTGACGTCGGAAAGTTGTGTACCATGATAGTAACTAGCATACAAGCTGGCTGATTGGTTCATAAACGTGTAGTCCTCCCTGTGTGGGTCCCATCGCACTAATAAAGCGTCAGCAAAACAAGGGCAGTATTATTAAATCCGCAAACGCGCAGTGGTCAGGAATGGAATCGATCCAATGGTTCTAAGGAGTAGTATTAAAGCAGTAAGGAAAAAATCAGGAAAGACGCAACCATCGCGGAGCTGGTTCAAAATTAGAAAGGTGTAGACGCGAACAAGTCAACCTACATACTCTAATTCAGCCACCACTTGTTGATTCCAATGTTCGGCCTCCGCGCCACGCTTTTTCGACCGCTTGAGAGTGTACTGTATCAATGGATGCCGCGTCGAAGACGGCCCACACGCTACTACAAAATCCTGCGCACCAGGGTCTTCTGGGCAAAGCCCAATATATCGAGAAGTTTGATGTAACAGATCATGTACGCCATCAATGAAGGTTTCCCAGGAGGTTGTTTAAACGCCAACTGAGGATCTGAGTTTTCCCAATACATGTCGTCGCATTCAACGGGCAAGTCCAGATCAAAGCTGAAGCTAGTTGTCAGTTTAAACTGAAAGATATCGAAGTCGCCCACATACTCGTCGGCTGTAGTCGCACGAGGTCGACCAAATGACGCGCTGAGCAGAATGTCGATGCAAACCAACACCCCTTGTTCTTCGGTCAGACCGGAGGAGCTAATTAGAAAATGATGGCGCACAGAAGGCCCTCGTCCACAATTGGTCCTCCTCCGGCTTCTTTCCATTATAGCGCTACAAAGTTATAATGAGGCTAAAGAGAAAAAGAGAGGAAAGAATAAAGTACTCGTCGCCGGTGCGCTCCCACATCTTGAGCCAGTCTGATACCGATTGATGTTAACACCTGCGCGAATTAGCCGGACGGAATGATATCCAGAAGATTCGATGCACCCAACATAGTTCTGGGCAGCCGGTTCCTTGAAGAAATACCACGGCGAGGCAGCAAATCTGAACATCATAAAGCGAGGGCGTCGTAGTAAACGACTGCTTCACAAGTCGGATCTGTCCGATCCATTTCCAGCCGCAGCTATGTTCCGAGTTGTTCGTTCCTGCCAGATAAACACGCGGATCAGAGGAATACTTCACGCATTGAGTCAGTGACCAAATAATACATATAAAGGGCCACCATACCCGAGCTGCCAAGGCACAAACCAGTAACAAAGTAGCTCCAAAACGACTACTTGTCAGGTGTAGATTTTCCGCGACACTCTTCTCGAACGTCGGTCGATGGAGCAGAGGAAGAAAGGGGTGAACATGGAAAAAATATACTAGAGATCAATTAGGTTGGAACGGGAGAGGAAAACGATACCGAATACATTCTATGAGATCATACATTAGATCTTCTTCAGGAAACGTATATATCTCTGGTGCCTCTGGGGGCGGTCGATGCCACTGATTAAGACGAGTATGAGCGGGGTGAGAGAAGAGGATGAAAAATATGAACAGGATGTGAATTCCAGTATTCAGGACGCTTTATTGCAATTAAATAGTCTTCCAACCGTTTATCGTCGCCTGTCTGTCTCTTTATGTCCATGGCCGTTTTGAGGAGCATTATGTCACTAGATTGTCCATAAAAGCGGTTATGAGTGGAGTCAACCATTAAGCCTCTCATACGATCATTCAGTTCTGGAGAGACTTTTCAGCCACCAGCCAAAAATTATGGGGTGTTGATAATACCAGTTAGTACACAACCCTCAGTCGCCGAAAGCTGGATATCGGTTGGGGTGGGGGGTCTGGTATAAGGGGTAGCACGTTCCATAAAGGGAACAGTGGAAGCAGCCGTCCCTTTGAGGGTTGCCAATTCTTGCTCCAGGCTTCTGGCATAGGTGGCAATGTCGACCAAGGTACGCAGAACGGCAGAGGACTCTTCAGGAAGGGTGTATGGAGCCGTCGGCGAAAGAATCGCAGCTATTAGTTTTTGCGTTGGCGCGACGAATGAACGACTGTCTGCAACTTTAGGAGTATGGGTGCCTTCAGCTTTTGGCCCTGCACGTTTCTTAAAGAAGTGAGCGGGTTCATCTCGGAATGCATATATATCCCTACATGTGTTGCCGACGCTAAATGAGTGCACTTGGACTCAAAAGCGATACAGTTAGAACAGATATTATCCGGCATCTTTCCGGAGTCGCCTGGAAATTTGCTCAGACAGTTGAAATATGGACATTAGACAGATCTGTGAACGTGCATCGAACTACAGAGTCGAATACAATGAATATAAATTCGTTCGCAAACCAAAACAACCGCACTTTTTTTGCTCCTGCGCCGACACCTGTTTCAGCCGCAGTTGCACTTCATTGAGAATACAAGTCCGACGTACCTGCATATATCACAGGCACCCTTCAGGGCATGCTGAGACAGATGTGAAAATAAAAACGGAGCCTCGATTCACCTGTAATCGGCGTTTCTTGGATCCTGGAAGTGGAATATCGGTGTCAGACATGGTTGTGTGCCAAGTTGTTAGAGGCTTACGGCCAGTTTGACCGTGACAGTTTGGCATCACTACTGCGATCAACTGTGCTCAATACTTACGTTACGTGTAATGACTCCATCACGATTGTTCGCTTTTCTGTTCAACGAACACGATGGACGACTCTCTGGAACAGCCAGATGCTCAGCCGCCGAAAATTCCCGACGGGGAGGCACCAGAGGACGGAGAACAAGGGTCTGACGAGGAAGGCGATGTAGTTCTCGATTGGTCCAAACTTTTGTAAGTCGAATCCAGAGTCTTTTTTTTTTACAGCTTTTCAAAAAAAATCTAGGCCAAATTCTGCGCGTCCAGTGATTCCCCGACGCGGCGAAAAAGAGTTTGAGCCCCAGCCTGGAGGCGGATCAGGCTTGCAAATGCATGTCCTGGATAGATCGCGAAACGCGATGTTCGACGCTTTGAGAGCGACGCGTACCATTTCTAAGTGCTGCTAACTGTCATGAGGCGCTGTTCGATCTCTGACGCGTGGCTCTGAATAGCAAGGCCGTCAGCTACGCTATGTGGCATCCTGAAATCGCCAGAGCTCATATCATTCTTGCGCGCGGAACTCTCTTCACGTCAATCGGCCATTCGGCTCCTCGGCCTGTAACTGCCGCTAATGGAGTTCAGAAGTACCAGAAGAGATTGGAGCTCCTCCCAGAAGAAGCTCTGTACCTTATTGAGAGGGGCACGGTATTTTGCTGGAAAGAGGCCAATCTGAACCTTGAAGGTGTAGAGGGACTAGAAGACGTTCTCGGGCCTCCCATGAGCGTGCAACAGGCTTTTAGTGAGATGATAGGGACTGAAGACTTGACATTGGAACGATATCAGGTTTGTACCATCACCCTTGACAATTCGTTATCTGAATGTTCCTCCAGGTTTATGCGTATCTCAAGCGCTTGGGCTATGTGGTCACCCGTGCAACAGCGCCCAACTCCCTGTATCCTATGCCGCCACCTTTCGATCTCTCACCGCTTGGGCGCAAAACTTCTATCTTCGCCCGAATTGCCTCGATCTTTCCATTGTGGACTTGCAAATTTTCTCGGCTTTTGACTGGCGGTTTCAACTGGTGGAAGCCATTTAGCATGAGTCGATGGTTACTTCGAGACAAAAACTACGGTCAGTCAACCACATGCTCAAGTTAACGGCACAACCAAACACAATCTCAGGCGCCATATTTCGTTCTCTGCGATTTATCCCCAACGGCCATAGAATTCCCTTGCTTCCTGTCACACCAACGCCTCTTGACAAAGCCTCGCCTTACCGCATTTTTTTCAATGTACACAAGCCCGGTACATCTTATCGCAAGTCTGCGCCAGACCTTCCAGACTACCAGATCGTTGTTATAAAGTAGTCCTTCCTCCAACTTTCATGGATCAGTTTATTGATTTGGACTAGTGCTCGAACAACCCCGATGCCCTCACTTCATGAGTTGACCGACTTGTTCAACGTCTCGCCCGAACTGCCGCCGCCATTGCCACGCCAACGCCGCCCCCCGCCGCCTCCAAAGGGCTCGGTCCCAGATCCTATTCCGCCGCCCCGGATTATGCCTCTACCCATACCCACACCTCCCTCCCTGTTCCATCGCCTTACTTGGTGGCTCCGACCATCATCAGCAACCGGGGCGCCCCCACCACGACGACCTAACCCGTTCATGGCGCTCAAAGCTGGCAAGAAGACCGTCATCGTTGCTGTGGTGGATTCGGGTAGTACAGGGTTCTTCCGATTTGGAGAAGGCGCGTTTTCTGAATGGGCAGTAACATGATGAAACAGTGTACAATTCAAATGTATCTTGCTATCTTGTCCTATTTTGACCAAGACATCACTCCCTTGCATTCTAAGGATACAATTGCAGGCTATATAAATACAAGCGAATCGGTCCAGCTAGGTTTTTTCATCTTCATCACTCCATACCAAGTCGTCTTCATCGTCGCTCGGGAGACCAAGGTTGTGAGAATGAGATGCTGTTTGAGGAAGGATGTGATGGCTGGCGAAGGCGTTAGTTAGTATAGCCCGAGTATCTGTGGAAGGACGAACTGGTCGAGTAGTTCCTCGATGCCTGCGCTGCCTGCTTCCCAGTCCACCCGAACCCAGTTGTGGACCAGTTCCCCGTCGCGGTAGACGAGCATAGTTGGAAGAACGTCAAGGTCAACATCGTCGTCATATAGATCTTCATCGTAATACTCTTCATCTTCGCCATCCTTTTCGTCGTACGGATCGTCGTCCTCTTCGTTGCGGTGACGACCTATATTTCGTAGTTGAGGCGCGCCACGGGACGATGAGGGGCCGGTTGAGGCGAATCCTAACGCCGACGCTCGAGACCGCAGAAATTTGGTATCTGTGTAGACACGAGCCAGACGGGCGAGTGTATCATCTAGCAGATAACATCGATCCAGAGACTTGAAGGAGTATTAGACTGGATACATAGTAAATCCAAGGACTTACGGGTTCGTACAGGTGGACAACAACCCATGTCCCTCTTGCCTCTCCTTCTACCGCACCCAGAAAGCCGCTGACTCCGACTTCTCGTAAATGGCCAAAGCGGCCCTGCCGCGTGTTGCCAAATACATTTCTTCGTTCTTCTGTTCTCTCTCGTTCCTTCAAAACCAGCTCGTCGGCATCCTCACCCTTTTCCCGCTCCTCTTCCAAAAACGTCTTCCCGCCTAGATGACTCCGTCCAAGCTTCTCCATTGCAGCTCCTAACTCTCTGGCTCGCTTGTCCCTCTCGCGTCCCTCTGCCTCGTCCCGGTCGCGAATGACCCCCTTGACCCCCGTTCGTCCCGGACCCATTCCTATTGAATCCTGTTGATTTTGTTGCTCCTTCAAATGCTTATCGAAGGCGGCGCGACGAGCGGTGTCTGAATCATAGTCTTTCTCGTCGTCAGATAAATTGAGGTCATCGTCATGCCATCCAGCGTCGGGAGAGGGGGATCTTGCTGGGGACGACGATCGAGAGGTCCTGAAAAGCTCTCCGGAGAGTACAAGTTCGTCGAGATCTGGTGCCATAGTGGTTTGAAGTAAGTCAGTACTTTAATCACACGGCCAAATGCAAAATTTCGGCCGGCCCGAAAATGTAACTTAAATAATCAGTTTCAGAAACCAACTTAAGGAACCCTTATTTTGTACCTTAAATAATTATTTTCAGGACCCCCTAATTTGTATCTGAATTTCTTACCTGAAGCTACAATTTCGGGGAGCCTGAAGCTTTAAGTTTCAGGTACAATTTCTGCAAGGCTGAAACTGCACCTTAAATTATGAGTTTCTGACACAGTTATGGCTGGTCTGAAATAAAAAAATTAGGGATGCCCTAATTGAAGACTGAAACTATCAGTTTCAGCTGCAGGATAATGGCAGCTGAAATTAATAATTTAGGGCGCACCGAAAAGTGCGCCGAAAACAATAAATTCAGGCGGAATTTCGGCCCGCCCGAAACAATAAGTTTCGGGCACAGTTTCGGCCGTTCCCGAATCCGCACCTGAAATTATGGCATTCCGGACGCCTTAAATTCATCTGCAGATGAGCGGCAGATGATCTACCGCTCATCTGCAGATCATCCCTAGGCCATCCGCTCATCAGCGGTACGATGCAAAATTACTTCGCAGTGGGAATGTTCATTAATATTAATTAATATTCCCAATACAACACACTTCTGTTGCCCAATAGCTATCGCCGTAAAAATGTGCCGGGGAAATCGCTAAGGACGGGCTGTAGAGCTTGAGACTAGGAGGCTAAGGCCTCAGGATAACATGTCCAAACTCTTATTGTTCTTATTGTCCGAGCAGAACGGAAAAGGCAACTGAGAATTGAGGTCTTATTATATAATGAGACGTAGTCGGTACGTAGTAGGCGGTGGCAGGCAGTCAATAGCGCATTCTCGAACTTCCACAGCTTGGCAGCTGAGACTATGAGCGGTATTATATTTTATATTGATGGAGTACTTGGGCTGTATTCACAAAAGGATGTGCCTACGTCCATAGTATAGCCCTCGCGGGCTTTGCAACCCGCCCCGTGTTGCCCTCCAGCGCAACAGGACGCAGCATCAGCGTGCGCGGAGCACCGCCGTCTCGCGCTGTACTCCGCGCCGCGTGCGCGAGAGAAGCGCGCTGTTGGCTTAGTCGGATGTGGAGGGCTTGGTGGGGAGAGCCAAAGAAAAAGGAAGGACAAAAAGAAATATAGTCGGAGGTCGACGAAGAGGAGTGAAGCTGGCTCGGGAGGCACACGAGGAGCTGGCGCTGGACGAGGACGCCGAAGAGCGACTCGGAGGTATGGTTGCAGGACTCGCACGAGGGACTGGCGCGAGACATCGATACACAGCCAATGCCAGAGGCCGACAAGGAGCGTCCTCGAGAGGCCGAAGAAGAGCTAGCGCGGGAGGCCGACACAGAGGATCGGCGCATCGCCGGAAATGCGCGACGAAACTAAAAGAAAACCCGTCATTAGTGATGACAACTTCCAAAAAAAGGAGACTGACCAGCTGTTTGATACCCGGAGCGGGCCATTGACGCGGACAACGCGGAGCCGCGCATTTGTGAGGTCGAAGATGCTGTATTGCTATGTAGATGCGGAGGTGATACGCAAGGACTGAGGAGCGGGGAGTAGTGTTTTCTGAGCACGCTTGGGTATTATTGCATGGAGAAACAGTCTGCGCAGTGTGTGAACAAGATAAATGGACACCGGTATAATATTAAGCACTTCCGGGACGAGACTCGTTATACTCCTGCTTAGAGCACCACAATTGCGAGAAGGTGTTGAGCGACGCCAAGATGGAGCCACCGATCCAGACGAAGTACTTGCGCTCGAGGGGCGCAACAGTCTAGATTGACATTCTCGTGAGCGAGAGGGCTGTGAGCGCCTTCTGCATGCGGTCAGCAATACCAGAGTACATGGTCGTTCCGCCGGAGACGACGTTGCCGTACAGGCCACGACGGATGTCGAGACCACGCTTGAAGATGGAGTTGAACCTGTGTGGCCCGTGAGTCACCGTGAGACGGCGGCCGGATCGGTGACATACATCATCTCGTAGACACCAGGGGTTTCAAGGCCGATGAGCGCAGGCCGGAAGAGGGCATCAGGACACAAGCTGGGTAGGCGGTGTCAGAATGGCGCTCACAGCGGACGGAAGGGAAGCTGAAAAATGGGGTGGAAGAAAAACGGACGGGAAACAAGAAACGAAGGGGAGAAAGGGACAGGGGGTGGGGCGTGTACGGAGAAGTAGGAGAGGGTGAAGTGGCATACCACTCGTTCCCGATGGTGATGATCTGTCCGTCGGCTAGCTCGTAGCTCTTCTAGAGGGTGGACGACTGCGCGGCGGTCTGCAGCTCCTGGTCAACACACAGCATAGCTTCTCCTTAATGTCGCGGCTGATTTCACGCCCGGCGGTGGTGGTGAGGGGGTAGCCGCGCTCGGTCAGGTTCTTGATGAGATATTTGGTGAGATCGTGACTGGCCAAGTGGAGACGTGAGATCGCGTGGGGGAGAGGAAACCCTTCGTAGATAGGCACGGTATGGGTGACACCATCACGTGTCGCGGACGATACCGCTGTTCGTTCGGAGGTTTACAGAACAGCACTGTCTGAATGGCGACGAACATGATCTGGGTCATCTTCTCACGATTGGCCTTGGGATTGAGTGGTGCCTCTGTGAGTGCTCATCGAGAGCGACGCGAAGCTCGTTGTAGAAGGTGTGACCCCAGATCTTCTCCATGTCATCCCAGTTGGTGACCACGCCGTGGTCGATGGTGAGGATACCACGGCTTCGTCACTAAGTGGATGTCAGATCCAGAGCCTGGCGCCAGAGAAAAAAACCTCCACCCAATCTAGGGGTCCTTCTGGTCCATGAGTGCCTGGTGACACAATCGATCTGCGCAGTACTGCATGGGACAGTGCAGTTAGACAAAATCACGGCGCGACATATGGAAAGACAGCGCGGGGAGCATCGTCGCCTAGAAACATAAGTAAACGGCCACACAGCATGCCTGCCATACACACCAGTAACTTTCAACGGTAGCTAGACGATTGGCAGCGCACAGAGAACCCAACCGACGCACAACCAGCCTTGCACATCGATAACCTAAGGACCATTTCAATTAATAGTCGGGCGCAGAAAGCACGTAGAGCATACAAGAGCGGTGATTGGCGAGTTCGTCCTCCATGGCTGATTATTCGTTAATACAGTTATAAGATCGTAGACTTGCCGTAGACTGCCAGATGACCATGTGAAAGCAAAGCAGTGCCGCGGCCATTGGCACTGGGGCGGAATGGCTGGTGTACATGTTCTCGGGAATGCGTGAGCAATTGCGGAGTCGTGGTGAGCATCCGGTCGTCGAGGGTCGGTAGGCGCGGGAGAGAGCGGTAGGCAGTAGGGTCGATATTGTCGGGCAAATCAAAAGGATGAGTCAGCACAATAGAGATCGACCACTCTTGGACCGCTCTACATCTGAGTTACCGGTTTAATTTTGGTTTTGACACATCACCGTGAAGCCGCACAGATTATGAACGCAGCAGCGGCCCAGCATAAATTAGTAGCAGCTCCTAGTACTGACCAACTACAGACTACCGCCTACCGCCTACCTACCGCCTATTACGTCTTAGCGGTGAAATAGGGGCAGTCAGAGTAGAAGATTATGCGCAGATTATCAACGAGGATTATGAAAAGATTATTGATTTATTGAGCGTGGGATAAACACGTTAAATCGATAATCCTCTGTAAACGCAGAATCGGCTCTGGAGGAGATTATGCAAAGATTCTCGCAGATTAATCCTGCTACATGTGTGTCCAGTCTTTGTCGCTGCTGACCGTTATTTGTATGTAACGACCTCGTCGCTGCCGATCTCGATCATGCCTGCCTCGACTGTCTCAAAAGCCCCCCGGAAAGCTGCTGTCTCAAAGAGGCTCTGACAGCCGCTGCAATTGCTGCTGCAGAAGGCAAAGAGGACGAGGAAGATGCTCCCAAGAAGCATAAACGTGGTCAGCTGAAAAAAGTGGTACACGACAGCGAGGAGGCCCTCAAATTGACAAGAATAACCCCCCCCCCCTCCTCCCTGTGTACCGCCACTCTATTTTGCTAAGCGTGCCAAGCCGGCTGAGGCCCTATTTTAAAATACAGCATAATCGAGACATAATCAAAGGGTTTTGCGGGGCGGTCAGAATTGAGCGCGTTTATTGAAAGATTATGGCTCATTAAGCAATAAATTTAATTCATAATCTGTCCATAATCCTTGCCATAATCTGACGATAAACGGTCCATAATCTTCTACTCTGACTGCCCCTAATATTCTTATGTGAAAGGTTATTGTCCTTTCTCTCCAGCCAATTGGTTACTTCAAGGTAAATTTACGGCAATCAGCATTTGATCCTAGGTTATGGGCTCAGGCGTATTTTGTCGGAGTCCAAGTCAAGGTCAAGAAATTCGAAGGATGAGTCGACACAATAACGGGAGCTTGATCGATCGGGCTTGGGCATAGTCGATTTTTAGATGCGACCACCATCTCGTCCTGGGAGGCTCAGCTTAGTTTGAGCCTAGCGCTATCGCAATCACGACACGCCGAGGGTCATATGACTTGACCTCAGCTCGAAGGCACGCGCTGCAGCCACAAATTCAAGACATCCAAGTCTGCTTCAGGTTGAGTAAGTACTGTAACAAGTTGTATGAGTGCAACCGATTTCGGAGCGTGACTGAAACAAACCGCAAGAAACGAGAACGATAGCACCGTTACATGTTTACTGCCATTTTTTTGGGAAACGAAACGATTATTTTGGCGAGTTTTTCATCGTTTCCCGTGGATCCGGGCGCAAAATTTGGCCTGTAACGCTCTTTTTGCAGAAACAACGCCTCCGTTACCCGTTACGCCCTCGAAAAATGGAAACGAAACGGACCCTCCCGTTATGCGTTACGTTGTACTCATACAACTTGCTACAGTAGTGAAAAGTAGACTCGAGGTAGATGCTTTTCGTGCCAACTTAAAATTGATCAATACGTGGGCGGAAAAGCGACTGGAGCAATCTAACCGGTAGCTAGTACGACCGGAAGTTGCCGTGGTCGGTTGTTTTGACTTAGAAAAATTCGCAAAAGTGGAAATTCAAAGTCTTTCAATGAGAATTCTGAAGAGGCAATTTTCTGGGGAATTCATTCGCCAGAGCACTCTATTAGTTTTTATGAGAATGCCTCCAAACTGAAAGCGCTGTGAGAAAGATGAAAGCCATCGGAGATGACCATTCCAACACCGTTTGATTGACTGTCATCAAAGTCCAGCGTCTGCTGCTGGGTTCGAGCCTAAGTGAAAAGTTGCCGCTAAAGACCAGAACTCACTATTATTTTCCAGATGTAGTCTCACAATGACTTCCCTTGCTCTCAATGGCTGTCCATTTTCAATAATCAATTGCTTAGACGTACCGCTGCACCCCGCCAGACTGAACGGATCTTTTTGGCGACAATTATGTATACACCCATTGGCTCAGAAATCGTCATTTCAACTCAACGCATACCGCCTGACCTCTTCACTGCTCTCCAACCGCTACGGTGAAACTTTCTTTGCGCGTTTTGGACGGGGTTTTGGTTGATTTTTCCTAATCAAGTTCCACTGGCTAGAGTGGCTAAGATTTATGATCCTTCTACAAATCAATAGGCGCCAGCGCCTCGACTTTTTTTCTCCGGAAAGTTTAAGTTTGTTTCTCTTGTTTTTTTTTGGCTATAAGTTCGGTTCTACTGATTTAAGTCCGCGATGACCCACCATGCCAACACCACCGCGACGCACCACGCCTTCGAAGGACTGAGGAGCAAGATTTTTGGAGGGTTTTTCTCTCCTTGTTGCTTTCTACGAGTTTATGCAGTAATCACTTCTACACTTCGTTCCGCGTTTCGCTTCCGCGCTGCTTACTTTTTCAATGCCGCTCTGGCTTCTCTCATTTCGCTCTGCTTCTTACTTTTCATTTACCTCTTCTTTTGCATTATTTTTTGCTAACACCCACCTGCACCACGCCTCCCTCGAGGATTTTTACGACGTTGGGTGAGGTGAGTGTTTTCATGGTCTGTAAATTGAATGCCGATGACGACAGGTAAATCATGGAGAGTGCCCATAATAATATTACGCCGCATGTTTTACCTCGAAGCCGCCAAGTTGAGACAGATCACTGCCTACCGCCTACGTCTCAGCGGTAATATAAATCCATTCTTTTACCGTCAGCTACAATACCTGAAGGCCGGACGCTGCGACGTCTGTTCATGCACAGTTATGCCCCAGAAAAGAAATGCCGGACTCAGAGTTCAGAGAAAAAATAACGAACAACGAAGAAGTAGTAATTGTAGCTGCGGATGACCTTTGACTGCACAGCACAGCTCCAACCCTGGTCGGCAGAGAAAAAGAAATAGCACGTTCAAAAGTCAGCATGAGAAAATTTACTGCCTGCACCCAAAGTCATTTGCCTCAAAATCCAGTGAACACGGAAGTGAGGGGGGAGTGAAGGTAGGTAGGTAAGTAGCATTACTCGGAACGGTCCGCTTAGGAGCGCTGGTTTACGTACAAACTCTTATTGTTCTTACTGTCGCATTCTTACCTCCGAGGCCTAAAAATATAGTCAGCTACATAGCAGAGCTGATTGTCGGATTTGACAATAAGCGAAAAAATCAACTGCGGCAGCGGCGATTAACCTCTACCGCCCACCAAATCACCGAGAATAAAAATTGTTTCATTCGAGGTTGATTCGAGGTTTGAGCTAACTGAAAAACAGAGCGACATCGACTGACCTAAAGGTAGTTTTAAAAAGAAAGAAATCAACAGCCGAACTGGCGGCTAAGCCAACAGACGGGGCAGAGCAGGTAATATTTTGGTCAACATTATCGCCGCTGAGCCATAGGCGGTAGGCAATCGAGACTCACTCCTACAGATGACGGTGGCAGCGCTGCACGTGTGCGCGGTTTCCCACTCAACTTTCCGGTGGAACCTCTGAATCACCAAGCCACAGTATAAGGCGAGCTGCGTGAAAAATAAGTACGGCCCAAATAAAAAATCATAAGAAAGAGAGAAGAAAGAAGAAAGGCTCAGCGGCAATTTCGAGCAATATAACTCCACAATTAGCTCTGCCACTATCACTTACTATATCTTGTTTATGCTTTGGAGTCGAGGCGAGGTAAGAATCATCAGGTTGAAAGGTCTGTTGTGCCGTGTAATCTAAGCAAGATCCCCCACTCTCATCATAGCCAAAATTATTATTTCTTTATGGACTGCATTTGACTGAGCTCTGACGGATGTTTTCCTCAGTACAACTGTGCATCGGAGCAGGTATTATTTGAAAAGTAAACCACCACAAATTCCGGGACTGGGAGGAAGTTCAAAGGACGATAAATTCACCCGTAAATACACTACCACTGAGACGCAGGCGGTAAGCAGTAGGTTACGAGTCCTAAACTTGTTAGGAAACTCGTTTTTAGAAATCTCGTTCACCCGTTTTGAAATAGCCACTTCATCAATAATGTGCCCGTGGGAATGATGGGAATGATCTTTAGTCATATCCTTTGACTCATCCTTCATTCATAGGGCTTTTTTTTGATGGCTTGTAATGATCTTTCGTCTCGTGGGAATGATGGGAGTGATATTTAGTCATTTACTTGACTCATCCTTCATTCACTGGGCTTTTTTTTGATGGCTTGCAATGGTCTTTCGTCATTCGTTTGACTAATCCCTCATTCATAGGGCTTTTTTTTGATGGCTTGCAATGATCTTTCGTAATTCGTTTGACTAATCTCCCTTCATAGGCTTTTTGGATGGCTTTAG
>JARJCX010000397.1:0-98400 GCA_029282285.1 Mycena rebaudengoi | reverse complement strand
ATATTTCTTGCAAACGAATTCTGGAGCACGTTATTTCGACGTCATTTGCCGTCGAAAAAAATGCACGGGTGCCTTTTGATGCCTTTGAAAATTTGGTTTATGCCGTATTCCTCTTTGTGTGTCCGTTTTCCCCTGCCGGACAATTACTGGAAGTCAATTGAAAGTCAAAAACACTGCGAGGATTGCTCCCGGCCCCGGCGGCCCGAGGTCCGAATATAATTAAAAACAGACCATTTGGACCAAACCAATTAAAAACCGGTTTATAAACAGCTGTTTATAAACCGGTATACATACAAGAATTAAATACAAGACCCTACCGTTGGATCTTCGACCACCGCCTCGCAACTTCTGGCCAAGACCTCAAAGTGGCGTCCGACATGATCAACTGGGACAACCTCGTCTCTACGTTCACCCGTGTTACCGGGAAGCCTGCAGTGCATCTTCGCCTAACGGAAGATGAATTCTGGGGTTACTTCATCAACGCGGAATCGACTCCGATGGCATACGATGCAAAGATAGGTGACGGGACGCCGACCGTAAAAGAGAATTATACCATGTGGTATAAGGTGTATCGGGATGACATTATTGAGAGGGATATGGAGTGGGTTAGGAAATCCATCCGGGGACGCAGGATACAGAGGCGTGGATACGGGAGACAGGGTGGATGGGGATTCCAGATAATGGGCCGCTGAAGGGACAGTCTGGGATTGTACCCAATTTGGAGAAGATGAAGTTGATTTAGTGTGGGTGCCAGCCTACGTTTCAGGTTTCCAATGTGGTTCTCGAGGGGCATGTTATATCACATATATTATCCAAATTAACTCAGATTGAAACATGGTGAGAGAACTAAAGAATCGGCGTTCGGAACCCTCGAAGTGGTTTGTCGAATATTTCCGGCTCTTCAACATTCAATGGATGCTCCTCACGTTTGGAGTGCTTCTTCGGCTTCCAAGCTGCGAGCCATCTCTTCATTGCTGCCAGAGCCTGGTTTGCACCGCCAAGACAGTGGGATTCGCCAGACCTTGACTCCTGGCTGTAAAACAACATATCAGTTGGCCACCAGAACAAAGAAGACGAGAAGGTACCAAGATCGGAGCAGTGAAAGCCAGCCCCACAGCGATTGGCTGAGAAGGTGTGCTGACAAGCTCGACGCCGGAGCAGAGACGGTAGCGTAGCGCCAGGGATCACCTGGATGTGGGTGAGGAAGCCGGATAGGGTAGGTGTAGACGGCGCTTACGGATTCCGTTCGCGAAAAACAAGTTTGAAATCGAGACGTTCCAACCCGCATAGAGACTGTTGACTCGTGCTGTCCGAACAAAGGGCGGTGAGGGGAAGGCAGCCGGGAACATTTGCTGACATTGACGCTGAATTGCCGATCAGGAGGAATAATAATGTGTAGTTAAATGAAACACACCAAGTCGTATGCTGGCTGAACTAATCGAGTCACTAAGGATGGATGTCCTTTCGGAGCCCCGTCCTAATAATAATAGAGTGAGTCAACTGAAGCGAATGACACCGATAACAAACCTGCAGGTAGCCAACTTCGTTGCACCTATGTTGCACAGAGAGTACTTTGAGCAAAACATGGAATAAAACATGGAATAAACGACAAACACAATCCAGAACCCTACGGATAGGAAGTAAACCGGGTATGCTGGGTAAGTATGGAGCGAATACGCACATGATCTGCCGCTATTGTCCACCGTTGTATCAGTCCAGTATGCCTGGCTGGTGTTATAGCTGCCTAAACAATCTCTTGGGAAGGATCCGAGTTGAGTATCCGCGATCCAAAGAATATGGACCAAGTGCATAGACGCAACATTAACGCAACACGCTGCTCAAAGAGCTCAGGAATTTCCGGGCCGTGTAGGCCGGAATTGCCCATGGTCCCAGCGGTTGTGGAAGGCCGCGGCCGCCATACACACCGGTACAGAGGATGAGAAAGACACGTACTCAACTCCAGACTTGCCACAGACTGAAGACAAGGAAGTCAGTGAAAATTGGAATAATCGGCAATGCTGATTTACTCACTTTCAGCTAAATAGGTTGTTGTCCAGTATGAAGACCATGCAGCGAGGGCATGGTCGAGGCCCCCCACCCAGTGGCGGGGGCACTGACACCCCCTTTAACCTCCAGCGCGTCGCAGAAGGAGAAGAATTGTGCGCCTGGGCCGACGGTGAGAGAAAGAGATTGCCAGTCCCACATATTGTTTCGGAGGGCTCCTGCGACGTCGTCGAGATGGGTGACCTCGCCCATTCCGAAAGAGGTCTTGATGGACTGAATGGCCTTCTTATCGTTGCCGGAGAACACCTGGGGGATAATATCAGTTGGCAATCTGTCTTAGGTCGAGCACATAGGGGGTCACCTGGTCGATATGGGCAATGACTGCCTGTACATCTGCCGAGCAATTCGCTGGCATATTCAAGCGCTCTGGTTCGAAATATTGCCAGAAGTCGAAAATAGCTTCGACAACAGCACTCGATGCGTAGCCCGCCGCAAAGAGCCCGGGCTTGTTCACCATGGTCCAGCTTGTGAGGGCGCCTTTTAGGTAAGTTAGTCAGGAACAACAAGATTCGACTCATCGACAAACCTGAATAACTAAACTTTAATTCAGATTAGAATTTCAGCTGTTTAGGTAAAACGATCTCACCTCCCGCCCACCAATACCCAAGGCGTCGTATCTGGTTTGACATTGTTTCCATCCGGCTGCGGAAGAACCACGTTGTTTGCAAAGTATTCCAAGTCGTCGATAGCCTGTAGCGAAACCTCGTAAACCACGAGATACCGGGGGAAATGAATCTAACCTGTTGGATTGTGTGGAATTTCAAACTCTTCACAGTGAGATCTGGGAAAGGATTGCTAGACTCTTAATCAGTCAAAGAATACAATGAAACCGATCAAGTCCGCTTGCCTCAAGCCATAGAACCGATGTTCCAATACAACCGCTGCCCCGTTCTGCTGTTTGCGCGATGAGCCCATTTATTGTGGCATTGGTGAGGTATCCAGTGTAGGCTGTTATGAATTAGCCGGGGAGTGAAACAGCACGCCACAAGTTAAGCTCACGAGCCGCATTGGCTTCGCCCGGTGTAAATAGCAGGATCGGGCCGCCTTGGCAGAACATGGATATAAGCATGGGTGCTGCTGCACGTGCGATACTACGAACCTGGCTCATACATCTCATATGTGTGCCAATATCTTTGAGTAAAGGTTCCCAATGACGGCTACAAGACAATCGGATTAGCGTCTCCCAAGCGGCGGAACGATACATACATTGGTGTGGTCAATGAGTTGCTGGAAAAAATAGGTCGTATTGTAAGGAGGCAAGACAGTCCCATTTCGACTGGTCACTGGAGCCGCAGCATTTTCCACCGACACGATAGGTACAGTGGGTTTCGGTCGGAAATTTGCGTGCGGTCGACCGTCGGAAAGTGCGCTGGCGAGGAGAAACGAAGCCGCGACGACAAAGCACCTGAGAAGCATCTTTATAAGAGTACTGTAGAAGAGTATTGTGCAGCTGCAATCCTACTTATACTCTGATCGCTACGGATCAGGGATCCCACTGTAGATTTCATTGGAAGCCGTGGCTGATAGCTGCGAGGCTTTCGAGTGGTTGCCGAAGTCGAGCCAAATCGTGAGTGCCACAGTTATATTCCGAGCTGCATTAGGTCCGATAACCGACCGGTAGGGTGATATACTTGGGTGCCGAGAGCTACAGATAGCGTCTTAAAGAAAGCCTTCCACGCTCCTTTTGGCGAAGATGCATGAGGCTCTGGGAGAACGCCTATCACATGAAGAGTGGGCGACATGGCGCGAAGCGGGTGCGGACCGTGTCTTCCTTCTCCCAGCACGAGGCTCAGACGTGTTGTTGGTCCTTGTTGGTCCATATCAAAAGACACTCGATCACGTGAAGTTGAAGCCTCTGAATCAGAAGAACACTCCTCTCCCCGTTTTCGTTCTACTCTTCCTACGGCCCTCTAACGTTCCACTGAAAGCCTTACGCCTTTCAACGCGCTACGCACCGCACCAACGCTCCCTCAAGACTCAATCCAACGAATCTCACAATGATCATCCCACTCATTCCAACTCTCGCATTGGCTTTCCTGTCGTTTTTCTCCTCAGTTTTCGTTATTCTCCGCATCGTAATCCCGATTTTGCCTCCCAGCCCGTAAGGCAAACCTATACCGCATGTTTGATTATTTTTCTGACCACCCTCATAGGCTTAGCCGGCGCGTTGCCCCCGTGCGGTGTTCCCACATCTTGCCATATAACTCGAACTGACAATTGTATAAACACAGTCTGAATTCGGTCTTCCCAACTTCAAGTCTCTCTCGCCTGCAGACAAAAGGTGTGTTGAGCCACTCGTTGCCGCGAGGATCAGACTAACGACGCGTGCCTAGCCATATCTGGTTGGCTGGTGCAGACATGCTTGGCCTTGCCGTGTTCATCTGGCAAGCTATAAACGAGTACTCAGGTGTGCCTCTTTCTCTCATATCTTCATTTAGCTCCTAACGCCTCCATAGGTGGCCCGTCCGAATATTCTGCTGCTCTGGATCCGCTGTCATCCTTAAGGCTGTGGTTCGCGATGACCGTCAGACCAACTTGCCTCCTCGTTGTGGTGGGGTTAAGCCTCCTGCACTGTCGGATGGGCCGCTCAATGTCGTTCGACTGGATGGTCTGGACACCTGCTTTCTTGCTGGTCATGACTTCGACGGGCATCACAGTCGTCCTTGCCGCTGCGAAGGTACCCAGCCTGTTCATAGGGCTTATTTCCTATACCACCACCATAGCTCTGTTGAGCTCCGTCGGCTTTTGTTGCCTTGTTGGTACCTTGCTGGCTATCAAGCGCAATTTGGCTGTTCTCCACGACGAGTCGGAACCTTGGCCGCCCGTCAGGCAAATGGAGCAGCAGCCACGGCCTTCGTTCGCCACCGAAGAGATCGATGCCATTCGGGACGGTGCATCCTGGATCACCTCCAACGCCAGCTCCCGACACAATTCAGTTTCAGCTTGGTCATTTACGACGCACCACACCACGGCGCCATCCCTTCACGGTGGCCGTGCACAAGGCTCGCATCCTTCTGTCCCCGCCAAGTCTTCCTTCTGGTTCAGTTCCTCTACTCCCCCCGATGCACCTCCGGTTCCACCTCTTCCCTCTTACGGACCTTTATCGCCTACCGCAGAAACTCTCAGCGACCCTGACCCATTCCGTCGCGATGAACCACTTGATAGCCCTCGTCGGCGGCTCGACTCGCAGACCTCTTGGTTGACCTCCACCAACGGATCTCAAAAAACTGTTTCGGCTTGGTCGTACCCCACGACTCGTCACGACTACCAGGAAGCCTCGCAGAATGGCAGCACCTACAACTTGAATGTTGGCGGCGAGCTGCCACCTTCTCACACCGCCGTATCCCGCCCAAGCACCCCGGCTATGGCTAATGCCAAAGTATTAGGAGGGTATGGGTCGGGTCCGATGACGAATGATGTCGAGAAAAGTCTCGCGGCTCTCGCTACGTCCCCGGGCGCAACTGTCGATATCTCCGTGTATCACGCAGTAGGTTGGTTGATCACAATTTGGATTCCCCTCGTAAGTCCTCTCCTATTCTTTTGCATCAGGCCTACCTCACTGACGTTGTTGCCAGACGCTCGCACTTCCTTACCTCTTGTTTACTTCACAGAACTCTCCCGTACCCACCGCTGTCTCTATTCTGCTCATTTTGTCCATTACGCTTTCTTCCCCGCTCATGGCTCTTAATCTCCTATTCCGCTCTCCGCTTCCCATCCCTCGCGGTCTCTTCGATCTTCGTGGCGACCTTCCCACCAATGTCGTTCGCGATCCTGCTCCGGCAGGAAGCATGCCCACCTACAAATGGTCACACGAGTATAAACGCAGCACGAGCGCTAGTGTCACTGTCGTCGAGGGTCGTCGTAGCGGAGATGTTTGGCTGAACAACGGAGACGCCGTCGACGGAAAAAGCAAGATAAGCCGCGCGATTGGGATGATGTCGCCCATGCCCAAGCTTTCCGTACTTCCCCCGGACGAAGTTGAAGAGGGCGAGAGGACGCCTCCTCTTCCCATGCAAAACGAGGACTCGTCCTTACCCGTCTCGGTGCACAACTCCACGCAATCAGATATCAGCGCGCAGTTTGGAAGAGTACGACACGATTCCAAAGCCAGCTCGCGCATCTCCGGTGCCGCAGATGAGAGCTTGGCTTACGCCAGCCATATTATGGTCGCCCAGCGCCACTACTCTGCCCTCGCCAAAACCGTTGTAGTCCCCGGATCACCTGAAAAGCGAACATCTATTGGCGGCCATCTTGTTGCTGCTAGTGGTGTAGGTCCTAGCAGGCCTCGGCATTCCGCTCATCTGCGCACCCGCTCGGGATCGTCCATCCAACACAGCCCTACCACCGATTCCTTCAACATCAGTCCTCCGCCTTCTTTCCCTCTCCCGCCCACCCCTCCCAATGTCAGAGCCGCCCGACTGGCGCATCTCAAGCACAAGAAATCGTTCTCGTCCGGCTTCTCCTTTGGAGCTGTCGACGATATGAACGAGATTGATGCTCTGACCGCGGGCGTTTTGCCTCTCCTGGTTCCTGGACTGAAGGTGGGCGACAACATGAAGATCAAGCAGGGAGATTGGAGCCCGCCGGCGAGTTTCAGCCGCGCAAAGGGCAAAAAGACCGTACGCAAGCTCCAAGAGTTTGGCGGAGACTTCTCTTCACCCGAGGTGCATTCGACCCCTGCGAGGACCCGCACTCATCAGGCTCGGCCCAAGAAGACGTCCGCGCACAGGAGAAACCACTTCAGCTTGCCCAGGTAAGGACTTCTTATCAACTCTGTTGTCGACCTCTTACTGATTCTCTTGATAGTTTGAGTCTAGGCAAAGATGGTGTCCATTCGCTGGCAAACGAGATCACTCGGGCGTTGGAGAACAAGGTCGGGCACTACATCTCCGTCCCCAGTAACGTGGACATCGGGCGCCGAGCCACGGTCTTCGGTGGCGACTCCATTCCTAATGTGCTGTCGCATCTTCACGTAGTTGAAGAGGAGGAGCGCCCAGCTAAAGGCTTAGGCCGAGGGTTGTCGACTCGTCGTCTCGGCCTGCAGTCCGATGTGCCGCATGACGCACGGGTTTCTATGACCTCTATCAATCTCAGCGTGCAGCCTCCGTCCGCCGCGTCCACCGCCACCTTGTTTGAGTTCGAAGCCGGACTTGATTCGGGTCCACAGGCCGAGAGCACTCCCCACAACACCGTGTCCAACAAGCCCACGTCGAAGCAACGGCCGCCCCCTCTGCCTCTGCCCCGTCCGGAGCACGCTACCGGCCCTGCGCGCAACCCCTCCCACCGCCGCTCGAGCATTGTTTACATCTCATCCAATGACGCCATTTCCCCGGTGACTCCTGAGGGTAATGGCGCTACCACCCCCTCGGCAATGTCGTCCTTCGCCCAGTGGTCCTCGCGCGCAGTCCGGCCGCTCATGCCCAAGTCGAGCAAGCTGCAGCGCAAGATCTCCGACGCCATCTCTGGAAGCAGCACCAAGCCCGGATCGCCCGGCCTACGCCCGCTTACCCTCCTGCAGGACCGTGACACGAACACCGGCACGCCGCCCCTGTCGCTACGCAAGAAGAACAAGCAGGCTAGAGCAAACGACGAGAACAGCGAGCCTGGGTCGTCGCCTCTGGTCGGAAAGGGCCGGAACCTCAAGCCTCTCCAGCTGACGCGCGCTGAGACCCGCCATGCGGAAAGCAACGGTGTTCGGCTCGTCGGAGCGTGATCATTATACCCGATTGATCCCCTTTGAATTTTGCTATCCTTGACATTTTTCGTTTTGCTTGACGCTTTTTCTTGCTTTCTCAATGCTTTTCTGTTATCCTTGACATTTTTCGTTTTGCTTGACGCTTTTTCTTACTTTCTCAATGCTTTTCTGTTATCCTCCATGTTTTGCTCGATGCTTTCTACTGCTTTCTTACTGCTTTCTTACTGCTCTCGTACTGCTCACCTATGCTTTGAAACCTATGCTTTCCCTCTTTTGTATCTCTACGCTCAACCTACGTACATCATTGCCCAAGTCAAGATATCACACCACCTACCTACATGTTCGTATACTCCAGTACCGTAACCGCAGCGCGCTACGACGAAAAGTACTCTTATGTATCGAAACGAATAAAGGACGTTCAGTTCCAACAGTGAGGTGGCGACGCATTCTATAGTTTCGTCGTGGCCAGAGAACATTAATAAGTAAAGCAGGAGTCGCAAAACTCAATGGGACCACCGCGGTAATGCATCCTCCTCCTCCTCCTCCAGTCATAACAACGTTCATTCATAGTATAGAATAACGACCGCTTCTTTCGTTGAATATGTCAATGCTCCACTGTAGGGGGAGAGATCGAGGTGGTCTCCATGTCCTTCCAGATTCACGGCTCCGCGAGATGTATCCTTGATCTGTGTCTGTTTAGGAGAAGATATCGACCAGTCGCCCTCATGCCAGAGGAGGGTGTGTCCAGAGAACGCGATTTCCCCAGAACCGGAAGTAATGATTTCTTCCGCCCACAGGGTCGTCATGGAGGGTTTAGGACTAAGTTGCACGCCCGAGCTGGTTATCGCGAGGTCGAACACACGAAGACGGAGGAAGTCCCTCCCCTCGAGATAAAGTAGGATCCTGAACAGCCCCGGTCGAATGGGGCTCTCGTGGACGGACAATTGGGACAATTGTATTTCGGCTTCGAGGCCGAGGGGTTCGGATTGGATCAGGGAGAGGTCATCGGCTTCAATGATATTGGACGGCTTGTCGACGTCGTGCACTGGTGCCCAATTACTGGCCAGTGACTCGACGGGAACGACAGCGAGACGGTCACCGTCCCACATATCGTCCAACGTGAGCACAATATAGTCAGGAATCAAAGCGACTCGATGTTTGGGAATTCCTTGTATTAGAACGTAGGAGGCAGATCGCCAGTTGACGAGGAATAATTGCTTGGAGTGGGTCATAAAGACAGCGGCGACGTTCCCACAGATTGCGGGAGTGGAGAATACATCAAAATCTTTACCGTTGGGAGCTCGGGCGGTAAGAATAGGGCTACTGATACCACTTCTCAAGTCAAGTTCTGTGATTTCTACATAGCTTGAGATACATGTTAGGAGATGCGTTTAGTCCGAGGCTTCTGTACTTACTTTGCTCGAGGGGTATTCCAGGTGCGCTGGCATGCCATGATGACCACTTGGTCAGGCTGAGCTGTGAAGTGCGCGGCGAACGCAAGTACTGTCGCTCTCGGCATGCTACAAATGTGCTTCCAGACGAGCCTGTCTTCATACACGCTCCAACATCCGAGCCGCCCCGAGTTTTGGAACAGCACATAGTTCCCGCCAGGGAGCAGCTTTGACTCGTTCTCCAAGTACATCGAGTCATCGATACGTGGATGCAACGTTACGCGCCGGGCGACAACAGGTGCAGAAGGCTCAAACAAAGTCTTACCCTCCTCCATATTGTCCAGGGACAAGGACCATGTTTGCGGTCCACAAAAGGACCTCTTGATTAGACCGACAAGTTGGTCCGTCGGTAGATCGCTTAGAACCTCGTCCTGCCGTCTGTCGATGATACCCTGGCGTGCAAGATCAGTTACAAAGTGAAACCAGACACTCTTGATGAATGCAATTCTGTGGAAGGCGCGGCAGGTCTTTGGAACATGAGATTTCAGATTCCACAGCGAGCAACTCTGTACTCGCCTGTGCAAATGCTACGACGTCGGCGACGTCGCAATTTATTAGAATTAACAGCAGGACGTCTTCCACCAGGTCATGCAAGCGAATATTTTGGCCAGACATAAGAGTGGGTGTGGCTGTGCTCTACTTCGTTTCCCTCCATGTCTGCTACCAATGGCAAGGACGCGGAAGAAATCCCTGAACCTCAGCGACCACCGTCGCCCCCGCTGTACACGACATTCGGGACGCGTGGAATACATGTACGCCGCCAGCGGCACGTCCTAGAGCGCCCGTGACCCAGTCCACTAGCCGCCGACATTCTCTGCGTTCAAGCCTCGCGACTACCGCTACCACAGCCAACAGGCAATGACCCATGTAGCCTGGAGCTGCGACGGAAAGCGTCTTGCAGCGGTTGGTATCGACAAGGGCACCCGCGTCTGGGTTCCTGACAAGGGCGTGCGTCAGCTTCTACAATACAAGTCTTTACACCAAATATTCAATACTGTGCTTCTTCAGATGGAACAGAAGCATGCAACCACGTTTTCTGGGGCCCACACGGACGATGTCGACTATGTCTCCTGGAACCCCACACACCCCGACCTCTTTGCAACCTCCAGCCAGAAAGACCGTCGCATCGTCTTCTGGGATGCCCGGCGTGAGTTGCGGGTCCTACTATTGTCCCACCCTAAACCGACTCGATACCGCTAGAAAGTCGGCACACCCAACAGTGCTCCCTCAAAGTCTCGCCTGTGCAGACAAATTATTCACCTGACGGCCGTTCGCTACTCTACACGTCCGCAGGCCACCAGCTCTTTTTCCTGACTCTTGGAAAAGAGGCAGACGAACCCAAGGAGCAATGGCATATCTCCCCAAAAGATCCCGTACGTTGCATCCTGCGCTTCTGATGCCACACTCACCTAAGCAGGTAATTGCCTCCACTGCCGTATTCAACCACGTTGGGGACGGGATTGTTCTCACACACCACTCGGAGCACACCCTCCGCGTGATGGACTACCCCAGCCTCTTCCTGCGCGACAGCTTTGCGGCGCATGTCGGCGGTTGCATCGCCGCCGCGCTTGACCCCCGCGGCCGGTGATTATCCAGCTTTTTTTTTCTACTGTTCTCTAACGTGCCGTGCGCGCTAGATATCTCGCATCGGGCGGCCACGACTCTATCGTCAACGTGTTCGACCTCACCGAATGGATCTGTGTGCGCACAATAACAGCCTGCGAGTATGTCTTACGATTCAAATCTCCTTCACGCGCTCAGTATTGAACCTGACGCGTCTACAGCCACAGCATTAACTCCCTCTCCTTCTCATACGACGGGGAATACCTCGCCATCGCCAACGCCGGCACCTACATCGACATCGTGCGTCCCTTCATCTCCCGTTAATATTAATCAACGCAACTCACCTGCCTTGCCGCCAGTGCGCGACAGAGACAGGCATACCTCTGCACCGCGTCCCGGCGCTCGCCGCCTCGCCAACGGTGGGCTGGCACCCGTCCAAGTACGCAATTGCGTACTGTGGGCAGACGAAACAGCGGGAGGCTGGCCCACCACCAGTCGCTGTTATTAGTCTTTTTGGGTTGCTCGAGTGATTTCGTGCAACTATCCGTACTGTACACATATGAAAGTGCCGAGTCTGACTTGCGGCGCTCGCGACTCCGGAACAGGTTCACTTTTTTTGTGCTTTCTAAACAAATCTAACTGCTTGCGACTGGGCTGAGTCATTGTAATTTCTTTTGAGAGCACGTGGCCGCGATTTTCTCTCGAACTTCAACCATCCTGTCGTCTCTTGCTCTATGTTCGGCCATTTAAATGAATTGGTAGAGGATGTCTTACTGGTCATTCTCATGCATTGCGATGTCGCCGATGTTGTAGCCTTCAGTCAGGCAAGTGCAAGTGAATCGTGCTGTTCTCAAGAGGTTTCATTCGAACCTAGACCTGCCGCACCTTCCATAGACTCGCATTCACCAAAAGCGTCTGGGTGCACTTCGTATCTGATCTTGTGCGCCGGGGAATTATCGACGGACGGCCGGACGAGATTCTGAGCGATCTGCCGACGGAACGACTTGTTGGTCTAATCAAGAAATCCGTTTGTGGACCGCAAGCATGGTCGCCTATCCCCTTGTCCCAGGACAGTACCCCTTCTGCACCTCTCACCACCCGGCGTACAACCCTGCATCCGGACGTCGATCTCTATTGGCAAAGCGAAACGCAGCTACTTCCTGGTGGGAACTATGTGCTGACTCTACAAGGCTCGGGGGAGCCTATATTGTGGAGCGTGCATGGCGACCGTCTCGCATGGAAGCACACTTGTAGCATCATCGGTGCTGAGGTGTCTGCATTCGCGGCGCAAATCATACGTCAGCCTGACCAAATTGTGGTCATGACATGCCTGAGGACCCAGGAAGAAAAGAAGTATGTTGAGCTAGTCTTGGAGAACATTCTTCCTCTAACGTACACCCCCAAGGTTTATTGAAATAACGACGATCGATCTTCGGACTGGGACCTCCGAGTTGATTGTGGTTGTACGTGCTTCAGATCATGAGCACTATTTCAGTCCCACAATATGCGGAGACATCGCCGCTGTTGCGATGACCCAGCAGAACCACATCTTTCTCATTAACTGGAAGACCGCCGCCTACGTGATCGTGCCCATTCCGAGAAACTTCCATCCTCCTCAGCTTGCTTTAACCGCCCCTTACGTCGTGCTCACGCTTGGTGGACCGCCAGAGGATGACCGCGTCACTGTGATCCCCATCGACTCGCTTGAAAGTCATTGGATGCCCGTCGAAAGTGTGTCCGAGCCGGTTAACATTATACACGACGACCGCCTCCTGTTGTATTGTGCGCCCCTGGTACCCGGCGAATACGAAGAAACCCGCCTGTCTGTCCATGAGAGCCCTATCCGCCGAGGGCGGTTCAAGATATTCCTTCAGCTCAAGGGGAGCGACTCCATAGTGCTTCGCATATACCACCTATTCAGCCATGACGATAGAGTGCATCTTTGCCTAAGATCCACCACCTTGACGAGGCAATTGGAGCGCGAGGAAATTTACCCCATTTTTCTTTCTGGAGCAGCCTCGTCGTTTTCTGGACACACCGTCCTCCATGACGAATTGGGGGAGAAGCCGGAAATATACTCTTCTGTGGATATTGCGTCTTCCCGACGAATTTTGCACCTTCATGATGAGCATGACCCTGCCGACTATGTTCATATCTCCGCATATACTGGAGTGTTGACGTATTTTGCAAACTCTGATGTAGTTATTGAATACTATGACTGAAGTCACATTAATAGCTCATCTTGACGCTGTGTACATCTTGCGTCTACCGTTTCTGGGAAGTGAGGAATTCATAGATAGGGGTTGATGGACGGGATCACATGCTTTTTAGACTCCGCTTAGACCAAACTTTGTTTGTTTCTGACTAAATACAAGCCGCCCTTATTTCTGAACAGTCAAGAGAGGTAGTTCACCATCTATGGCATCTCCAGCGTTCCTAGACAAGGCGGTCGCGGTACCAGTGCACAAGCTGCTCGAGTCGCCGACATCGCGCGCGATCGTCATACAAGACTGGACCGTCACTGTCTCGACGCACCCCATCTCGAATGCCCCCGCCTGCGACGCGCTGCACGCCGCGCTAGGCATCCCACTACCTGAGATGACCTTCGGGTCCAATTTTCTGTCCCTCGAGCACCGGCCGTCGAAATGGCGCTATGAATTCGCGACGCACCAGGCGCTGGCGGGCGTCAAGAACGGTGAGCTCGGCGCGGGCGACGGCGGCGTCAAGGTCGGACACGCGGATGCGTGGCTGAAGAGCCGGTGGGTGGAATAGATAAGCCTTTTCGGTCTATCGATGCGACCCGAGCGTGCAGCACGAACCCGTCCTCTTCGTTGCCGATGCCCAAGACCGCGCCGACGAAACCGTATGACTGGACGTACACCACGACATACGCCGGTCATTCGGCCGAGTGGACGCCCCCCGAAGTCGAAGCGGAGGGATCCGAGGCTGGTTCGCGCCCAGGAACGCCGACAAACGTCGACGCCGCCCCCCCGCGGGAATGGGAATGGACGGCAGCCGAGGAAAATAACCCCGCACACACCATCCCCATCGCTGAGCTCACGCGCCCGGACCCAATCCTGTTCTACGCCGAGGTCCCGCTCTTCGAGGACGAACTGCATGACAACGGCTCGTCGCACCTCCTCGTGCGCGTCGTACGTCCTTCTGTACAGATGCGGTATTCCTCGTCTTATTTTATCTCAGCGCGTAATGCCCACATGCATATTCGTCCTCACGCGCTTCACCCTGCGCGTCGACGGCGTGCTGTTCCGCACGCATGACACGCGCATGTACCATTCCTTCGCTCGCAGCCCGCCGCTCGTCGTACGCGAGGTCGCCGGCTGGGAGGCGCCATACGACCGCGTCAAGGCGGTAAGCACATAGCTACCCGTTAATTTTTCTTATGCACCTCTTGTTTAATAATCACATAGGCCCTTCCACGCCGGGACGACCTCACGCCCCTGACGGACCCCACATTCATCGCCAAGGTGCTCACGGGGATGCCCACTGCTCAGCAGCAGGGTGCAGGGTCGGGGTGGCATGGACTGGGGAAGAAGGTGGAGGTTGCGGTGTTGGGGGAAGCAAAGCAGGCGTTGGCGAGCTGAGTTTGAGTGGTAAAAAATATCTTCCGAGTGCGTCGCAAGCACGTTGTATTGTAGATTGTACATTATTATTGCGTATAGAGGTGCAACAGCAACCATTTTGCTCAATCCTGTATGTATATTGTACTAGCGTCTTCCTGGTTCAAGTCCACCGTTGGAAATCGCAGCCATGAATTTGCTTGTACGCCGTTCGAACCGTACACAGGATGCACTTTGCACTCGATGTCGAGAACCAATTATTGCAGGATTAAATAACTATCATGTACTACCACTCGCATCCTCCGACGCGCCATTGCCCTTCGGCAGTGCCGCCTTCGTCGCCGCGGCCCCCGCCCCCGCCCGATCCTTCGAGCTCAATAAGCTCTGGAAGAAATTCTGCAGCACCTCATGCTGCGTCGGGTTGCCTGCCGCCGACGTCGGGCTTGGCACGCCCGCAGCAGGTGTCGGCGACGCACCCTGCCGCGGCGACGTCGTCGTCGTCGTCGCCAGCCCCGCTGGCCGCCGCGCACCCGCGCCTGCAGCGGCACGCACCGCCGGCCCCCCGCCGCTGCCACCGCCGCCGCCGATTCCGAACTCCATCTCCGACAGCGCGATGTCCACCGTCGGCAGGTCGAGGCTCGTGATGCCGAGGGGGCCGACGAGCCCCGCCGCCGCGCGCGCGGAGCCCGCCGGGTCTCGGAACGCGCCGCGCGGGTCGCGGTCCGGTTTCTTCGCGTTCTCGTCGAAGTTCTTCGCGAGGAAGGCCTGCTCTGGTGTGGGGTTATTCAGCGGGGGGAGTGATGGGGGCTATTTTAAAGGAAAGGAAATGTCAGGGAAACTCGAGTATTATGTGAACTGGTCGGACCTTGACGCCCTGATCAGGGACAAGCGCACTATAGAGCGCTTTGACGCCGGACTCTGCACCCGGTGCGGCGTCGTCCGCCTCCATGTCGCGCTCCCACGCCTCGCCCCACATCTTTGCCTCAAACTCCTCACGCATGATCGTGATCTTGCCCCAGCTGTCCCACCCCGCGGGCACGACGATCCGGTCGCGGTCCAGATAGTTCGGTTTATGTGTGAATGGGAACGGATTGCGCACGGGCGTTGGCGCCTCGGCACCAGACGCCACCGCGGGCGAGGGCGCAGGCGGGAGGAACAGCATATGCAGCGCGTACTGCCGCAGCACCTGCAGCGTTGCTGGGTTGGGCGTAGTGTAGAATAGGCCTGCGCCGTCTGTGCATGCAATTTGTAAATATTCGATACTCGAACGCTGAGAGCAACGCACATTTCAAGCATATCGTGCGCAGGACCTGCATGACGCCATCCGTGCGCTCCTCCCACTCGCCGCCCTTGCCGCGCACCATGCCTCCCATCCCGGATGCGCCGGGCGCGAGGTCGCTGCCCTCATCGATCAGGTCTGCCTTGGTGCACGCGACAATAATCGGCACGCCAGCAGGGTTGTGCGTCAGCGTTCCCGGGCCTAGCGGCAGCAGCGTGCTGCCCGACACTGAGGACGTTGCGGCTGGCGGGTCTGTCGATGGCTCAGCGTAATGCTGCAGATGCGCCTGCACTGTAATAATAATACGTCAAGGAACAGCGGCGAACGACGAATAGCGGGCCCACTCACGGCGCTCGCGGCTCTCCTCGCGCACGATCTCGAGTTCTCGCGCCCCGTCGCCGCGCGCCCACGCGTCGACCCACCGCAGCCACGTCTCGAGCTCTTCGACGAATGTCCATGGGCGCGTCCAGTCGAGCACGATCATCACCAGCGTGTGCGGCAGCGACGCGCGTGGGGGCACAAAGTGCGGCAGTAGCGCAGTGTATTCTGCCGCCGCGGACGGGACGGTGTACACGGAAAGCCGTGCTAGCGTATCTGTGATAGAACAAACGAAATATTAAGTTAATCTACACCGCGCACACGCGCGGCCGCAAGACAAGCAAGCGCACCCTCGTCGGCCTCGTCACGCACGTCTGCATAGTCGTACCCAACCGCAAAGTCCGTTCTATGGTGCTCGTCCTTTGAGTCGTCCGAGACATCTTTCTGGAGGAGACCTGCAACGAGCGTGGATTTTCCTGAAGATGGCTGGCCCAGGAGGAGGATTTGTTTCGAAGGGGTGGAGCGGGAGGAGGACACAGAGTCGAGGATAGAGGACCACAGATCCGCAGGCGGCGCCTCTGGCGTTGAAGAACGAGAGTCCATGCTTTGCGTGTGTTGATTCCGGAGGACGACCTCTTGATCCCAGCTTATACGTCTATCCGAATGGCCCTTTGTCTGGACTCTTCAAGGAACATGCCTGAAAATTACTTGGTTTCCTTGCGACACACTTGGTCTTCGAATCGTAGAGATACCAACCTTACTTGCTCAGTCTCCTCCTAGAAGACACTCGTTATCCCATGCTGCATTGCTACTAGTTCAATTCTCAGTCCACGACTTGCCGCTACACGACAGGCAAACGAAAACAACAAAGAAAATGAGAAGAACAAAGACGAAAGAAAAACAAAATTTTTAACGTGCATTTGGTCGACGCGCGCAAATGGTGGGTATCCAAGTACACGCGTCTTAAGCCCGGGGCCCACGGCAAGGGAGCACGAGGATGGAGACGATGCTCACACCCGCCCCCGGGAAATGGAAGACGCACCTTCAGTCTTCAGTCGTTGGGCCTCGCGAACCGTTGGGTCTTTTCAACGGGTTCCCCCTCGTCTGGTTTTTGATGGGCTCCCCCCGCCTGGTCTTCGACGGGTCTCCCTCGTCTGGTTTTGAACCGCCAAGAACCACCCCCAGTCTTCAGCCGTTGAGCCTCGCGGACCATTGGGTCTCTTCAACGGGTTCCCCCTCGTCTGGTTTTCAACAGGCTCCCCCCGCTTGGTCTTGAACTGCCAAGAACCACCCCCAGTGTTCAGCCGCTGGGCCTCGCGGACCGTTGGGTCTCTTCAACGGGCTCCCCCGCGCCTGGGCTTCGACCCGCCTGGTCTTGAACCGCCAAGCACCAACCCCAGTCTTCAGCCGTTGGGCCTCGCGGACCGTTGAGTCTCTTCAACGGGCTCCCCCGCGCCTGGGCTTCGGCCCGCCTGGTCTTGAACCGCCAAGCACCACCCCCAGTCTTCAGCCGTTGGGCCTCGCGGACCGTTGAGTCTCTTCAACGGGCTCCCCCTCGTCTGGTTTTTGACGGGCTCCCCCCGCCTGGTCTTCGACGGGTCCCCCTCGTCTGGTTTTGAACCGCCAAGAACCACCCCCAGTCTTCAGCCGTTGGGCCCCGCGAACCGTTGGGTCTCTTCAACGGGCTCCCCCGCCCCTGGTCTTCGACGGGTTCCCCCCGCCTGGTCTTGAAGCCTAAGACAAAACAACCAACCAGAGCCAGCAAGTCTTGAGCGCACTCGCCTGAAGCGGTTGAGGTCTTCAGCCAGAGCGGACCGTCGCCTGGAGTTCTTGAGGCCTTGACGAAGCTTGACTCTTAAAAGGGTTTCCCACCCAGGTCTTGAATCGACCTCGACGTCGCCAGAGAACTCGCCCTCGCCCAGTAGTGTGGTCGAAAGCACAAGTCGAGTTGTCAGCCACATGAGCCTGGATAGTCCGTCAGCCACGTCCGGGGTCTACAACTGAGTGCGCACCAGAACTTGCGGCGAACGACCCCTGCTTCGTTCTTGTCCACTCTGAAGACAAGAAGACGGAGAACTGTTAGCCATGGGCAGCGAGTAAGGGGAATGGACGGCGGACCAAACAGCCCCGCAGGGAATTGAAACAAGGCGAGTCGCTCTCGAGTCCAATTCAATACACAGCGAGCACGGCGAGAGATGTCGGAGTTCAGCGCAGGTTCGACGACGATTCGGACGGAGACTCACGTTCTACAACACCCACCGCGCGGTGCGGTCCAGGTTTCGTCGATTCAGGGTGTGGACAGGAGATATGGGAAAGTGAAACGCTACGGGAGGTGGTGGTGGTACCGGAGCATGAGAGGGTGAGGTGGCTGACAAGTCGCTGATGGTTTTGTCGCTTTGGCCTTTGGCAGTGTTTGGTTGTGATCAACAAATGCATGTGATCGTGTTCACAAACGCGACGGTCAAAGCGTCCTATTTGTGTTCCATCTCTAGGTGTTACTCTTTTCTTTATGGCTTAAAAGCATATAGTCCTCACCCCCGATAACTACGCGTAAAAAAACAGCGTATCTGCCTCTTCTTGGGTCTACCAGTCTACGATCTTTAGAAGGAACTTCGAGCCTTCGACTCCCTTACGTTTACATCCAACAGCGTGGGCCAGTTCAATTCCTTGCCGGCGAAATATAAACTAATCCCGCCTCAAGGTCAAGACCATCAAGCAATATATATTGGTTCAGAATCACTATCTATTGAGTACTCTTCATTTAATCCTGATTCTTGAAACCCAGTCGCCCAACCCTAGAGCGGATTCGCCCGAATAACATCCTGCAACAGTGCCGTGTCAAGGTATTCAGTTATCTGCACAATTTTTCCCGTCTCCTCCGAGTAAGTCAGGAACCAGGCATGTCTATATCAAAGTGAGTTGTCGTCTTGTGGAAAGGGGCAATAACGAAGCGCACTGAGTGTTGTAGGGCTGTCCATTCTTTTGTGTCCTCTCGCTATGGATCTCGACAATAGCCTTCGTGCCCACGACCTGCGCAGTAGACGATGAGCCTTCATTACACGGATTGATTCAGAGGATGCCCAACCTCAAGGGACAAGACGCTGATCTTGGCGCCGTCCTTGAGCCGCGACCCGAGCGGCACACCCACTTCCGTCCTCCAGCTCGCGAGGTTCTTTACATACAACTGGCCAGTCGACAATGGATATACCGACCACGCAATTTTGTACGCACATATACCCCTGTCATGCGCGCAGGGTCCTTTTTCTCGCTCCCGATGACCCACCGCACCGCGGGATCAATGTCGCCAACGAAGGTGGACCAGTCGCCAGCTTTGGTGATTGGTTCAAGGAGGGCTGCGACGTACTCTTTGGTGAGCGTGAACTTTGCCATTGGTGAGGGAGGTGCAATATGTTTTAATTCTGAGCGAACCTACATTTTATCCTGCTTTTTATTGAACAGCTGGACGCTGAATAGTACCCATTTGTCGACAAATTTGCTTATAAATAGTCGTGGGGTCATCGGAATATGGGCTTGACGGTGTCGGCCCGCAGATGTTATGATCCTGATGACATGACTTTCGAAACGTGACCGTGTTGTTTGGTGCTCTGATGTTTGTTTTCTACCCAAATCCGTCCCGTCCGTCCCGACTCTTGCATGACGCGTCGTCATATCTTGTCATTCTGCCAACGGGAGTGGTTCGTGAGCCTAATTTGAATGTGTCGTCCTTTCTTCCCGTACGCGTATGTACGCAAAGTTCGAATCCTCAAATTCTAGCAGAAAAAAAAGACCTTCAGATTCGCCTCGGGCCCTCGCCTGAAATACCAAAACAATTGGAAAATCAAGATAAAATGCGAGCGTAGTGGAGCCAGATGCTTCAGCTCTGAAGATGACCTATTCCGATGACAATACGGGCCAAAAACTTGAAGTTGACAGAGGTGGACACATTTCGATGACGATATCTCTATGCGAAAAATGAAGCATTTCAGAGTCAACGGCGTTGCAAAGTTCGTAATGTTGACTTCCGGAGGAGGATTGCCTGCACGGTCACAAATTGAAACAGCAGGTAGACGCACTACGTACATGAGACGACAATGCATGCTATGGATGTCCTACCTCGCCATCGTTGTGACCAGCCCTACCTCAGAACCACCATACTCGGCCATTCAGCACATCCGACAGTAACCTGGTCGTAAAACTGCCTTATCCCACCTTAGATTCGCCGCCAAATGGAAAGAAAATGCGGCGACAGATAGTGTTCCGGCGGGTATGCGCCTGCATCGGTCTGTTGTCGATCTGGCAAGCCGGAAACTTGAAACACGCCCCCGCTCCGTTCCGCAGATGAACTTCAGCATATATTTCGTTGAGCTTCAACTTGACCGAGACGAAACAAAAAAAAAATGGCATTCAAAACCTCGAACGCACGACACCACGGCAGGAAGCTACTGCAACATAAGCTGGCCAACGGCACTGACGGAACCGTCGTCGTTGAACAGCGTCGAGCCCGTTCCCACAAAGTTAGCCCCGTTGGCGTCATTTTGACTGAAAAGGCTCGGAGACGAGGCAAGGAACGGGAAGTACATCTCAACGAAGGGGGCGTTATCGAGGAAAGGGAATGCCTCCTTGTAAAAGGCGATCCTGAAAATAATCATGGTGAGTTCTGACCAACAGTGGAGCAGCGACGTGGGCCGTACTGATCAGCCTGTCCACCAGCAGGGTTCTGGAGAGCAAATTCGGTGATGACAATTTGCTTGCCAGGGAACCGCTTGTTGGCATCCTCGACATGGGCCTTGAACTGGTCAAAGTTCTGGCCATAGTGGTGCTGCGGAGGATGAGTAAGGAAAGGGCGTCCGGCGATTGCTTACGAGGTTGATATAGTCGAAGAAGCATTGGCCGGCACAGGCATCGAGCATCTGCTGAAGCCAGTCCAGGCCCTTTCCGGGATCCTGAGACGACGTCACTGCAGGCAGAGCTTTCTTGATAGCCTGAATTTCAGGAAGTTAGAACAGAGACTTGTATTCATGCGAGTATTGCGTACCATGGGGTTAATATTCTGTTTGTACCAATCGGCGGCCTGGGGCGGTGTTATGCCATTGATATCGGGCTCGTTCAACGTGAAAAGCGTTGAGAATCCCAGCTCCTTCTGGCGCTGCGCAAGTAGTCCGATCGGTGAAGAATCACAATCCAAACACCGCTGCATTCCAATGAATGCAAGGCCACCGGCACCGTTGGAGGAGACAGGGGAGAAGGTCTCATAATCATATCTATTTGGTAGCATTATATTCAACTGACGGCCGGAGAATAAAGAATTTCAAGGCATACATGACGGAGACGGATCCCCCGTCATTCAGCTTTGCGGGGTCCAAGGGGCCGTTGAAAAATGGCCACACGAGTCCTTCATGCAAAATTGACAAGTTAATTCGGCTGTGGAGATTTGCGATTCCACAGGTCAACGACTTACCTCGCTTTCCTGGTCCAGCGCGTTTGCTGAGAGGAGCCGCCACAGCGGAAGAGGTGAGAGCAAGGATAACAGCATATGCAGTCGTAGAGGTCTTCATGACGATGGTGAGATTTGAGCGAGGATACTGCGAAAGAGAGTGGGCCGGCCGAGGAGGAAACAAAGAAGTAGTACGTTAAAGAGAGACTTGAAAAATGCGCAGAGGACAAAGAAGAGAGACGCGAAAAGGTTTTCCCTGGTCCACATTTATACTCGCTAGAACATGTGCAATACCTCCGCCAAGGCTGCGCTTCCGTGATGGAAACCCGCGAGCGATGATCATTTTGAATTGAATATGGCATCAAGTTTGAGGCCCAGTGGTTTCAGAACGCGTCCCCCAATACACAGTCCGACTCCAAGCCCAAGTGGCCTTAGAGAATTATCGGAGTGTTCAGGCCAAACCAACGCAGTGACTGGTAAGAGAGCAAATCCATCATTATTTGCAAGCGATAAACATGAGTGGATCGCCTTGGGATCGTCGATCAAAACAGGACATCTATATTTAGATGTGGCTAAAATTTAGCGAAACAGAACCGAAACAGACCGAAACCTCACCAATTCTTCTCCCACCCTTCTGCGTAGATCCGGTACCCGGCCAGTAGAAATAACCCGCTCGGTCAAGATATTATGCGCCGACATTTCGTAAAAATAAACCTTTCGTTGAAGGACTCGGAAGGAGGAATTATCGGAGTTGGCAGTACAATAAAAGCACATTGTGTTGTAGGGGTTACAGTGTAAGAATACATGTGAAATGCAGATGCTGTAGGAGATGGGACTCCATGTTGCGACATTGACTTGACAACATGGCGGTTTTCCAGCACTTGAACCATATATTGACCTTCGCGATCAGTGGTTACATTAGTTTGGCCTCGCGCTTCGCCTGCTGCACTTGCGCGAGTCGCTGGCTGCGCAGTGTCATGTGTGTGCCCTGAGCAGCCTTTTTAGCATTTGCCGTGGGCGCCGGGGGACCGGAAGGCAGGATGGAGGCCTGCGAGAGGGAGATGCGCGTGTCGTCGGAGGCGAAGCCCGGTATGCGGATGTTATGGTTGCGCTCTGGAAGCGAATAAGTCTGAGGCCTAGGTGAAAACGAAAGAAAGGCAACGTACCGAGATGAAGTTGGAGGTCGCGTACCTCGAGGGTATCACCACCACGGTGTTTTGCAAGACGGCACGAAAAGTTGGTCACCGAGTCGATGAACTCGTCTGCGATGGAGAGAAGGAGCTACATGAGGGTTAGTGGCGTTTGATTCAATAAAACAAGTAGCACGTACATCCTCAACCTCTGGCTCAATCTTAACATTCGGGTCAACGCTGGCAACCAAGTCGTGTATCGTGCGGCGCATGCTGAGATCACCGGGGGTGCTCTTGCGCGGCTGGGTGCGATGATCGGGGGTGAGGCTAAGAATGGGCGGCTCTTCGCGAGCAACCTGGGCAGGTGTGCCCGAGACGCGGCCAGCAGGGTTACCGCCGGAGAGTGAGGGGCGCGAGGCCGGCCAGGATACAGCGCCAGGGTTGGAGGTGTGGAGGGTGCTGCTGATAGGATACGCAGCGGCGTCAGGAGGGGACTGGAACATCATCGGGCTCTCATCGACGCTCGACTTGAATGCCGGGTGTCCTGCGCGCTAAACTCCAAAAAAAAACGCGAATAAAGAGAATTAATACACACCTGCTTGTACAGGGGGCCCAGGGGGTGGTGGCTGCAAGTCCAGTTAGCACACGAAACGCGTATATTATTTATTCGGTGTACCTTGACTGCGGCGGCTTTCTGGGCTTGCTGAGCTTGAATGGCCTGCAATTTCTTGAGATAATACTCAGCATAGAGCACGAATATGTCCGAAAACATGTACCTTGTACATTTCAGCATGGGTCATGCCTCCCTGCTTCATGATTTCCTCGAGCTTCGCGTGCAGGTGGCCCTCCTTGACTTTGTCGCCAGAGGACATGAGGGTAATAAACTCGGCCAGTAGCTCTTGGCTGCTTTGGGAGGTCTGTCCCTGTCCCTGGTCTTGACTCTGACTTGTACTGGGTCCAGCGTCCATTGTGGCGGAAAGCAGGAGTATTTGGCGGCAGCCACGAGACCAAACAAGCTCCTGCTTATTTTTTTCTGCGATGGACGTCTCTGGCATATTGGCTTCCAATGCCGCGAAATAGTGCGCATTCTCCCTTCCCTTTGTGGATGTACTGAAGAGCTCGCAGCCAGTCTATTACTGTCGAAAAAGAGACCCCACTGGACGTTGATGCTGCTTTGCTCACCGTAACGGACCTCAACCCAATAGACGACGAGAGCTACAATGCAGATCTTGAGGGGCATCTTCAATCTCTCGCCCGTGATGGCGTTCAGTCTCTTTTAGCTTCACTCTTTGCACTTCCCACACACTCTTCGGACGATGGACCCCTTGCGCAGCTTCCCCCACCCACAACACATCTTCCACGAGCAAAACCGCTGCCCAAACCGAAGCCACAGACAAAATGGGAGCAGTTTGCGGCTGCGAAGGGCATTTCGAAGACCATTCGTGACAAGCGCGAGTGGGACGAGGAGAAACAGGACTGGGTTAACCGCTGGGGACGAGATGGGAAGAACAGGCGCTTTGAAGAACAGTGGATTACGGAGGTACCGCTGAATGCTGGTGCGTGCATTTCCCCCCCTCACAATCAATCACTTTCGTGCTTTCTCTCTTAATTTAATTTTTTTAAATCTTAATCTCCCAGACGTCGACTTCGACCCGCGCAAAAAAGCACGGGATGAGCGAAAAGAGCGTGTAGCCAAGAACGAGAAGCAACGCCTCGGCAACGTCGCGCGTGCACTCGGCCCGCGCGAAGTGCGCAAGCAGGAGCTGGAGCGCACACTTGCAACCACGCGCATTAGCACTGCGAGCATGGGCAAGTTTGACAAGAAGCTCGACGGGGAGAAAAAGGTCCGCGGCATTAAGCGGAAGGTGTGTTTGCATGTAATATTTCTTACGACTGTAACTAACGCCTCTCACAGTTCGAACCCACAGAAAAACCTCTGGAGGAAGAGAAGAACGCTTCGCTTGCGCTGCTTTCGCGCATGGGCAGCGACGCCAAAAAGACACGGCGGGAGCCTGCACAGGAGGAGGACGTGCTCAATGTGCGCAAGGCTGTACGGTTCGCGAGCAAGGGGCGGGGCGGCGCTGCATTAGCACGAGGGGCAGCGGGTGGACGGGGGAGAGGACGAGGAGGCGGTAGGGGACGCGGGAAGCGGTGATTATTTTTCCTTATGTGGCTCGTAGCGTATGTTTACATCTGTTGTTGGGATCATGATATAGTACGCTTTGACCGAGGTCAAAAAGAACTCTCATTTCTGCAAATAACTTGTCATGAAGCCGTCTTTGACCAACTAAATAATCATCACGGTAGCCGTGATTAAAGCTCGAGTCTGCCCCTATTACGGTTTTGCGCAATTGCTGCAGGCGGTCCCATGGCGGCAATCCAAAGATGGTCGGAAGGCTCTCCCAGGACTTGGACAGTTGGGAAAGATATCTCTTCTTCGCCCGTGTGCAGCACGGCTTGCACAGATACCGCTCCAACCCGTTCGTCGAAGGGGACGGCTTGTCGGAACAGGCGGCCGGCATCACCAGCTGCTGGCTCACCGGCTGCATGTCGTCAGGATGTGCCAAGGGATCGGCACATTGCTGCGGAATGGAGAGCCGCGCCGAGAGCTCGTTGTACCTGTACCGCGCGGCATGCTTGTCCACACAGGCCCCTTGAAGGCGGCAGGTGGTCGTGGTGTAGGACATTTGCACCACCGCGTGCTGAATAGAGCGTGCCTCGAGTAGTAATAGCGGGGCCGCAGCGCGTGCTATCGCAAGAACTCGCTCGTTCCGCTCATCCCAGTCGGCTTTGGCAGTAGGGGGCATGCACACAAGGTAATATAGACTCGGGAGAAGCCACCATGCGCCGGTGTGGAAGGCGGCTTCCAGTATGGAGGGTAAAATTACACGCTCGGATCTGGAGCTGTATATGACCTTGGCCTTTTGGAACTCCGGCAGACGCATCGGGAAGTGGCGCTCTAGGACCTCGAAGGCGCGCCGATATAGGTGCACGATATCGTATTGATGCGAAAGCTCCAGTATGGCACATGCTTCGACTATGCCGCCGAAAGAGCATTGGTCCTCCATGGTGTACCTGCAGAATGCAGGCATATATTAACTGACTATTGTTCGCTCCATAATTATTTTGCGGTGCTGACCTCGAGTCAAAGAGCGTTCGCAACAGCGATTCGACCTTCAACCCATCCTGAAATTCCCTCCCTGCCCGTTGGAGAGCCTCTGGATGTGTATATGTCCATTTCAGCCCTGCTAATCTCAGCACTGGGCATCCTTCAAACATCTCCAGGGGAGCTTCCAACATTCGGCGGAATACCGAGGAGCGGGCTTTCAGCAGACCCTGGTAGACACGAAAAGAGAAGTGTCCTGCGGCAACGACGACGTTCCCGTCTTCGAACCATAGCCATTTGTTACGTTCGAGAAGGTGGACCTGTTTCGGAGCAGGCTCTGGATTCATGGCGTAGGACTCGGATGGTGCGGGATAAAGAGAATTTAAAGGGCAACATGATGTTGGAGGAGTCTTTTAAAGAGAGTGGAGTCGCACAATAAACAGCCATAACAAAAGCAGAACAATAAGTAGTTGGGAGAGGGACCCACAACTGGTTCCCATCTGATCTGAAATCGCGCACGGATCAAGAGTCGCAACAAGAATATTCGAATCCGATGGAGGTATCATGTTCCACCCCGGCAGCTGTCGGCCGCAGTTGGGCGGTGGAAAATACAAAGGAATGCGATTAATTTTGGATCAAGGTATGTATCTTTATCAAACCAAATGCAGTCAATACGCTGGAGGAATATCTTGGGGTAGTATAATTTGACCAGTCCCTAGGCGGATGGCGCCATTACCATCGACTGTGACACTTGTGTTGTTCTCACCGAGCGCAAGTTTCGAACGCATCGGAAGCGTGCTCCGACGGTCAATGAACGGAGATACGCCTTCACGATCCATGTTAATCACTACCAGTCGACTATCAATGGTGGATACAATGTCAAATGACGCAGTAGAACTCACCGGAGGATAATATATCATCTTGCGGGCGTCTCCGTCTCCGCCGGCGCAGGAGGAAAAATAGCACGCCGCTCAAAATAAGTAGGAAGAGAACCCCACCGAGAGCGGTACCAACTATAGCACCAATAGGTGGCGATTTGTGTACAGTTTGGGGCTTGTCGGCAGGGTCGGTAGAACGATCATCGCCGAGGGAGCCGTTGACGCGGATATAGTCCAAGTAATATGGCATATCGCTGCCAGTGCTTGTAACTCGGACGAGCAACCGATGAGGACCGGCAGACATCCCGGTGCGATTGAATAGTTGTAATATCGTTGAGGCTTCCACCCGTGGCGCATCGTACACAAAGGGTGGTCCGTCATCGATTTGATATTGTGATTGCACGAGGAGATCGGGATTTGAAGAAGTGCGACGCAGTCCACCGAATACCTCAACACTCGCGCCTATATGTCCATGCTCAGGCCTGCAGCATAGCTGAACAGATTGGGGCTCACCTTCTGAGACTCGAAATGCGAGCCCAAATGTCGCGCCAGTTGTGGAAGTGGTATGTTCTGTCCCATCTGGGCCATGGGTAGGAGACCACCCTGCGGAGTAGAAAATCCGCGTATTATTGTGGCGAATTATAATCTGGTTCATAGAAAGGCTAGCCTATAGTCTCCGATGGGTGAAAGAGAGAATTGAAGGGGAGAGACGATGCTGTAATTGTCCCCATGTCAGTGGAGTGCAAGCCTTTAAAACATGCCAAACAAATACTTATTATTACAGCTACTCGTATGGCGGGAACTGGCAGCGCGTGTGGATGACGTAGTGGTATGGTTTTGGGTGGTAGCACCAAGCAAAGATATCCCCGAAATCGAACAGCGGCGAGAGAGAACCCCCGCTAAGAGCCCAGAAAATATGAATAAATATCATTGTCGAAATGTGCGAAGCTCAACGACAAAGTCAATAGGCAGGTGGAATATCTTGTGGCCGTAAAATCTGGCCAGTCCCAAGGCGAATAGCCCCATCGGCGTCGACGATGGCACTGGTGGACAATGAACCATTCGGGTACACAGCTTTTGAGGGCGCAGGAAGTGTACTGCGACGATCAAAGAATGGTGTTACAGTATCATGCTCCACAGCGACCACTACAAAAATAAGTCAGCCAAGTAGCACTGGTAAGGCATCAGAAAGTTCACTTGATGTTATAATAGCCTTTGAGAATCTCCGCTTCTGCAATTTCCGTCGTCGTAAGAGGAACAATATTATGGCGATAATCGCGATTAAGACCAAACCACCAGTGATGCCGCCGACGATGGCGGCGATAGGTGGGGACTTCTGCTGTTGAGGGGTGGTGGAAGGGGTAGGTGAAGGTTGGGCATCATCCTCGACGGTGCCGTTGATACGGATATAATCCAAGTAATATGGTATGTCGTCCGCGGTCCGTGTAATTCGAGCGAATAGTTGATGAGGACCAACGGAGAGTTCGGTTTGATTAAACATTTGCACTACTGTCGAGGAGACTTTATGCCATGGGGCATTATACACAAAGGGCGGGCCGCCGTCAAGGGAATATTGAGACTGCACTAGAGCAGAGTTTTTCGAGGTGGGACGCAAACCGCCAAATACCTCGACACTACCGCCTAATTTCGGTTCAGGACTAGGACAAACCTGGATGAACTGGCTCGACGCACCTTCTAAGACTTTAAATCTCAGACCGAAGGTCTCGCCAACGGTTGAAGTGGTGTGTTCCGCACCACTTGGGCCAGGAGTAAGAGACCATCCAGTGGAGTAGAGGATGCGCGTATTGTTGTGGCGAACTATACTGGTAGACTGGTCCATTCCATAAAATAAAGGCAAGTCTGCCAGCGCTGGACCAAAGAAAATAAATGGGAAAGACCAAGCCAGGGCAAGCCTTGCAGTGACCGCTGAACTTGATCATCAGCATGAGGCCCTGGGAACGCTCTGAATAGCGCTGAAACTGGAGTCAGTGAACGTCACTCCTGTTGTCGGTGCGGAAAGCCATCAACGTCGGTGACGACAATCATTTCCTGTGACTCCGCGATCACTGCCCGTCTTCAAGGTTCAACTGTTCAAGCTATGGCTCTTCCTGCCGCACGGCGATGACAAAATTGTCTCTTGTCGAACACCCTTGGAAAACCGGAACCCTTGCCTTCGTTAAATCATAACTACAATTCCAAGATCCCCGCCCAAAGCTAGGCCCCGTGAAGCTCCCGCCAAGGGTTGTCCGGAACATAAGCTTTTTCAGGGCAATTTTTTTGAAAATCCTTGTCCAAACATAAGCTTTTTTAGGCCCAAAATCTGGTTGCGTTGTCCGGGGATAAGCTTTTTCAGGCCATCTTCCGACCATTTCATCCAAATTTCACGCGACATTTGACCCAATCTTGTACCGATATTAATCTTAATCTTGAATTGATCAATCGCGAAATGCCGACCTCGGACGCAAGAGTGGAACATCTTCTCTTCAATATTGGCCCCAATGCGTTTGAGCGGGCCGAAAAAGGATCGATACATCGGACTCTGAAGCCCTACACTGCAAATGCTGGACAAGCTTGACTAGATCGGGCGGCAACGTGTCAAAGGAGATAAAATTAACGCTCAAGATTAAAGCTAAAGCTATTTAATGTAACTGCTTATCATGAGCGCCGCGCTGGGGAGCGATTTTTTTTTTGAGGAACACGTGATGACCCCTGTCCGATATAAGCTTTTTTAGGCCCAAAATGCGCCCCAGGATAAGCTTTTTTAGGGCCGGATTTGAGATTTTGCCCGGACAACCCTAGGCTCGTGACCAGCCGCGTTCGCCAAACACGTGGCTGCGCTTGTCACGGATGGCGAAGCGGCTGGTCCCGGTTTTGGCAGGCCGCGCCAAATGTGAGTTGGGACAGGGATATTTTTTTTGAGAAAAAATGGAAGTTTCTTGTATTTACATTTTGAGGCGCCTCAAATTTTCTTTTTATTTTTGGTGCAAAAACCGGCGAGATACCACCGCTTCTTGATTTGATGTGCCTGGTTTTAGCACCTTTTAGTACTTGTTCTCGTTGTTTCCTCAACGCATGCTCACAGAGGACCCACAGCTGCAATTCACAACACAGAAACTTGCTCAAATGATTCACCGCTTTTTTGAGCGAAAATAAGCCCCTCAAAAATGTACAGATGCCCAAATGGGCATACAATACTCCCGGTTTTTGCACCAAAAAAAGAAAGAAAATTTGAGGGGCCTCAGAATGAGAATCTAAGAAACTTTCATTTTTCTCAAAAAAAATTTTTTCTAAGTCCCAACTCACATTTGGTGCGGCCTGCCAAAATGGCAACCAAATAGCCCAGTCGCTTAAGGAAGCTGATCATTTCTCCTCGTGACTTCTCTGTCAGATCAGCTTTCGTAAGCGACTGGTAGCGAGTCTAGGACAACCCTTGGCAGGAGCTTCACGGGGCCTCCAAAGCTGCGGGGTGTTTCTTGCGGACAGCATCGAAGTCTGAATCGTCAATACATCATTGGCATTAGCTCTCATCCCACCGTGTTCTGCAGCCAGTTTGCAACCGGTCCCGTTTCGCGTCTATTTCCATATGGCGTCAGCGTCGAAACGACTGCAGAAAGACTTATATTCGACGTGGCGGCCCGAACTGGTTTTCGTTTTTGATTTTTGAAGGTCGCCAATGACGAATACAACCATTCGTTTCTAAGTCACAGGCCAGTTACTGTATTCACATCTACTTCCTCCATCTTTATTCACGATCGGTAGATATGCCTTGTCTTGTTATCCATAATCCATGGGACGTTACCTGCAAACGGCTCGCGTCAACCCGGGTCCCGCTCTGCTCTATACATAACGAGGTTGGTGAAATAGAGTCGGCGAGGAATGCCTCCCAAACAAACGAAACATGTTCTTTGGCGGAAAGGTTGGAAACACCAAGTAAGTATGTACCTGGCGACTTCAGCGCAGGCCAGTTATCCCGGCTGCCTTCCAGAATCTTTATTTATAGTCTATCCGTGCGGCGCCTCGCGATCAGGTGTGTATTAACTTTCTCGTTTGGCCTGCGGCGCAGTTTTTCCGGCGCGACCTCAGGCTGGACATCGGTGGTCCGAGTCGCTGACTGGTAAGATTTGGACCGTACGAAAAATCCATGGACACACTTATAGGGTGTTTCACAATTGACTTTTTGGATCCAACTCGGGGTGATCAACTTCCACCCCAACTTGAGGCGAAGTTGGGGCACGAAATAGGTTGAATCGTCGAGTTGGATGTCAGATCGTGGACCAAGGGGGTCTGAATCTTAAATTTTTTCAAACCACGTCGATTTAGGGGGTTTAGCCCGCCACGAATCCGAAAATCTTCGTTTCAAGGTGCCAGGTTGAATATTCATTGAGATAGAGGGGGGGTACATTATTACTGCATTGGGCGAAATTTAGTGTACTGCCACTGTACAGCCCCTCCCAAAAAGGGAATTTTTGACGTGCATCAAATTTGGGAGAAACTTGTTCGTCTCCTAGAAAATGGCCTGGGAGCGGAAAAAAATGATACAAAGCGCCAAAACACTCTCATTCATGCCCTGAAACGGCCCGCAAAATATGGGGGGGTAGCACCCACTATTGGGCGAGATTTGGGGGGGGGGGGGGGGGGGGGGGGGGTCCCTGGGACCCCCTGAAAAAAAAATATGTAGGTGATATGTTTTTTTCGCATTTTTGGGCCCCCTTGTCGTGGACCGGAGCACGATCTGACATCCAACCTCGACCCCAACTTCATGTCCCAACTCCACTTGTCCGATTTACTTCTCCCGTTATCCTTCCCGGAGACGAATCACGGTCTAAGTTGGATTCAAATTGGGGTCAAAGTTGGGGCTCAAGTTGGGCCCAAAAATCCAATTGTGAAACACCCTTATTTTTCATTATCAGATCCGACCTCGGTTCTCCTTCCCCGGGTCGATGGGTGCGACGTGGATGCGAGAATCTGAAAGCTTGATAATACCCTGGGCAAAGCACCTTTGGCTGAACACTGGACATTAATTGACCGACAAACATACATCATGTGGCTGTACCTGGGGCTGTGACGCCTTGACATTTGCTATTAAACATGTCGCACGCGCGCACCCAACTCTCAGCAACCTGACTCAGGCCCATTTTCCTGGCAGCAAATCGATATCAAGGGCACGCACGGGCATCATATCTAGCACTGGCTCGACTCACACTGAGGATTGGCGCACTTAGCACTCCCGGATACATGTAAATAGGCTCATCGTAATTCGGGACCCTAGCAACCCCGCGCAGATTCTAGCCAACATTGAATAACGGGAGCAGGGTGACAAAGCTTCACAGCTCTCGAATCCAGTCTGGAATCTGGATGCCCAGGTCCCGCGTTATCACTCTAGTCCGTACGCGTCGCAGACCTGACGTTAGCAACATTGATGTGTTCCCAGCCATCGACATTCTTTCAAGTTTCTCCATATTCTCAAGTGGCATCGCCTTTCGCGTCCATCCAGCCTATTGGTGGCCGGTCATACGTTTTCGGGCAGCAATGTCTGACGCCGATCGGGATATACGATCCTGTCTGACGGAATATACGATCCGGGCTGAGGCACTCATCTCTTGTACCTGACAGTGTACGTTTCAGTCGGAGATCCATAGCCTACAAGGCAATGCTGTGACAGTGTCGCTCCCGACTCATGGAGTCCTGAATATTTTATTCCACTATAAATGGTGGGCTGTCCGCGACTCTCCGTCAGCGCACGCTACTGACTCACCATGCTCAACTGCAGGACGCACATTACTGTCCTCGAGACCAGCGTTGCACGATGCCCGTCGGCACCCGCTTTCAAGATTCCCTTCGCAAATGAAGCTGGCACGGATCCCAAATGGAGGGCTATTACCTACCAGGAGTTTCTTTGGGACGTAGAATCCACGGCGAAACATTGGTCTCGCACATTTAGAGAGGCCGGGATCCCTGAACGCTCTGTGGTAGGACTTTGGTAAGCCATTACTTAAATTCATTTGGGTTCCAATAATTGAACTGCCATTGCAGGATCGGCGGCTACTCATACCATGACGTCGTTAGTATTTATGGAGTATCGAGGGCTGGCTTTATTCCGCAACTCTTTAGCCTGCGGCTTCCAAATGCGGACGTAATATTGGAGTTGCTGATGAAGACTAAGGCGAAGGCTCTCATTTATGAGGACCTGTTCGAGTCAGCACTACAAACCTGGCCCTTACCGACATATCGGGCGGATGCCGATCTCACTGGCTTTGGCTCCTCCCTGTCTGAAAGTCTCCCAGTGCAGCCGGACGACATTGCCTTCTATTTCCACACGAGTGGGTCCACTTCTGGAAGCCCAAAGCTCGTACCGTGCAGCTATAAATGGCTGGACATGACGATCAGGAAATCGCATCAGATATGCGAACCTCGAGATTCAGGCCGACAGGACGTTACTGTCTGGGGGGGCAGCATGTGCCATATATTCCAAACCTTCAGTAAGTTCAAGGTCGAGGATACTGTCATTCTTTTGACTAACTGGTGGTCGTAGTGTTACTTGGCAATCTCCAACACAACTCCTGTACGATTCAGCCGTTGGCGAACCCATATACGTCCGAGCAGCTCATAGACATGATCCATTTCTGTGGGCTCAACCGCCTCAATATATTTGGCTCATACCTTGCGACACATCTGCGAAATTCGCGGCTGGATCCCAAGCTACTGAAGATGCTCATCGACTTCGACGAGGTGTTATACACTGGCTTGTCCTTACCTCGAGACGAAGAGGAGTGGGCGTACAGGCACGGAATAAAACTACGGGCAAGTATATTCAGACTCTCTTTTAACCTATAATCTTGTTGACCTTGAATGCTCCCAGACTATATTTGGTAGTACCGAAGTTGGAGCGCTCTTGCTCTCGATCGGGGGCTGCGAGCCGAATGCACCCTTACTACGCCCTACCGATGGTGTATCGTACAAATTTGTGCCCATTGACTCCACACAACCGCAGTCAAATCACGTCTCGACGGCTCGAGTGCTCGAATTGATCGTCCTTGCCGAATCGGGAGATTGTCCCGACCCGTCTCTTCGCCACGCCGACGGAAACTTCCATACCGGAGATCTCTTCCAGGAAGTAACGCCGGGATGCTTCGTTTTCCAAGGCCGAGATGATGACTGGATCAAATCTGAAAGCAGCCTCCGATGCAATACGAAGTGAGTCTCCTTTCTCCTTCTTGTCGTACAACTCTTAACATGACTACAGGGCTATCGAGGACAACGTGCGCACCATGTGTGGACCTCTTGTCTCGGAATGCATCGTCGTCGGCACAGGCCGTCCTTCGCCAGTTTTATTTGTCGAGCCTGGAACTGACATGGATCACGAGAAGCTAAAGGTCGAGATTATCCGTAAGACGAGACAATTCCATTCTCGGCGATATCTACACGAGCGGATAGTCTCTGCTCGGATGGTGGTTGTAGTCCCGCCTGCTTCCCTCCCACGGACAGCGACCAAGGGTAATATACGACGGAAGGCTGTGGAGGAAAAGTATAAGACGGAGATTGACACCATATTTTCAAACTAGCAAAACGCCGGACGTTACTGTAACACTATTGTATTCCTCCTCTGATGTATTTTACTCAGGATAATATCTAATGGATTGGTTGTGATAACTGAAGAAACGACTCCAAATTCATGCAACATGTATTGACCCTTCATAATTTACAAGTAATCTGGCTGATACAGTACAGAAACCACTACCGATTTGCCTCGAAGGGCAGACGAGAGAGGTCAGCTTTCTTGTCATCAATCCACTCCTGTTTGACCAGCTTCTCCTTCTCTGCATAATACAGCCGATATACCAACTTTATTGTCCCCTCGCTCACACCCGCCACAGCGCTGATATCGCGCAAGGACTTCATTTTGCCGAGTAGATGACAAGTGAAGAATATTGCGCCGCCAGCGATGGACACCGGACTTCTCCCATCCGCGATGCCGTGCTTGCGCGCCTCGACGATGATATCGGAGCATATCGACTGCACGTTGGCCGGGAGGTCGAGATGATTGCAATATCTGACGAGGAGATTTTCGGGGCCCGTGGATGGGGAAGGGGTTGAAGTAGTTGCAGATGCGCCGGGCGTCAGATTGAATGCCTGCTCGAGCGCCTTGTAGCATTGCCCGAGTATCTTCTTCGACACATGCGTCAGGTTGCAGATTTCGCGAAATGTCCGCGGGACGTGGGCCTGTCGACATGCGATGAAAATACAGGCGGCGATGACCGCGTCGAGGGGCTTTCCGCGTAGTAGCTTCTCTTCGTCAGAGCGCTTGTACAGCTGTTTCGCGATATCGCTGATCGTTTTTGGGAGAGAAAATTGGTCACACCAGCTGGAGATGTCGCGGAAAGCGGTGAGAAGGTTACGTTCTGAGCGAGAGCTCTGCGCTCGCGAAGCTGCGCGTTGCAGTTCGCGGGCCATACCCGAGCCACCATCGCGAAAGCTGACTACTGTGTCTAGCTGCTCCCGTCCTTCCATGAGGGGGTCAGAGGCCGCACCAACACGGGAGGGGTCGTCCCCCTCGTCGTTAGCGAATGTCTACAATGCTGTCGCATGAGTGTATCATCAACATGAAGCCACCCGACTCACCCGCCATTCGCTGCGCGTGTCGACGATGCGGTCACCTAGCACTAAGCCGCAATTTCTACAAACGAGATCTCCGCTACCAAACTCCTCAGCTATTTCCGGGTTTGGATCTCTGCACTCGGGGCAAATGAGGCGGACACTGAGGTCGGGGCCATACGAAGGCGCTTGAACTTTCTGCACCTGCGGTGCGGCCAACGGAAAAGGCTGAGAGTATGCCATCGATGAAAGAGGTAGCGGAGATGATTCGATACAAAGGACGTAGATCTATGGGCCCTCGGGGGTCGAAAAAAGGAGCTGTGAAGACGGTGTGCAGCACACATCGTATTAGCAGAGCTTGTAGGGCCTACCTCTCGTTTGTTGAACGTGCTCTTAGGCTTGCCACCGCACTATACAGACAGTAATGGGTTTTGAATCACCGACAGAAGGTGGTGGTGAGAGACAGAGGTCTAACTTTGGCGCCTTTGCTTGGTCAGATCTCCTTTGACTGGCGGCACAGCCTTCCAGACTCTGTCCTCCTCGACTCATTTGTTTTGTGACTCAACCGCCAGCTGCTATTCTTGTCCGTCGCCAGAAACTGGTCTACATGATATATCTGATTGACTGGTACCGTTCCTGACGCAGCTCAAACACTGGCAGTACACAGCACCGTTCGTCGGTTTCATAGTATGGGTTAAAGATCTAGTACTTACTTTGGATCTACTCAGGATCTACTTCAAACGGTACTCGAGGTGGCGTTTGTTGCAGAAAACCCACTCCCTTCCTGATACTTCTGCTGCTTTGCTTTGCTTTCTGCGTACAATTCAATGGTTCTCAAGAATTCTTGCACAAGCGAGGCGGTGAAGAAATATAACTGCTTATCACTCGTCCGAGTAATAACCTCCGTCGTCGGAATAGCTCTCGTCGTCGTCATAATCCCCGTCCTGGTCCTCTGAATAGTCGCTTTCTTCGTCTGATTCTGAATGACCTGAACAACTATCGCTGCATGTCGACTGTGACCCATACTCTGAGTCCTCGTAGGAACTATGGTCTCCAGAATAATATGACTCGGATCCTGCTGAATCGGATGGCTCTACGATGTACGTGGTCTCGGCGTACCCACTCTCAAAGTAGGGCTCGGACGTTGATACGGAGGATGGTGCAGGCGTATAATCGGTGTCATCGTCGTCGCTGTAATAGGAGGGCTGCGAAGCATAGCCTGTCGACGATGATCTGGAGTAGCCGTGGCCGCTGTAACCACTTCGTGACGAAGGCGACTGGGCATAACTAGGCGAAGCAGCATAACCATAACCATAGCTGTGACTGCGGCCATAAGACCCGAGGGCATTTGAGGGCATGGGTGAAGACGTGCGGGAGGAGACAGATCGCCTGAAGGAATCATTATGGTCGCGGTATTGCATCCACAGATCTTGTGAATGCGTGCTGTGTGCTGCCGGGGAATATGCCGTGTGTCGAGGAGCATATTCCAGCTGGTTATGATGAGGGCTCGCGTAGCCAGAGTGTCTTGCGTATCCAATGTTATTGGAACCTTGATATTCTCGCGAAGACGCCGTGCCCCGGCTTGTCATAGATGGAGTGCGAGTCGCTGCCCCGGGAGCTGCGTCAAACGCGCGCTCCAGCTCTCGGCGCTGATCTCCCCACGGTTCCCCGGGCTTGAATCCATACGAAAGCATATCACGGTGCGTCAGTCTGCTATTAGTACAAAAAAAGTTGGCGAATGTTTTAGGAAGTACAAGTGGAAATCCGACGTGCCTGGTCATAGTTAAACAGTGGAATATGGAGGGAAGAAAGTGAAATAATTTAGCACGCTTTACGCGCTCACCCACAACGTTCAAGCAGCGTTGGGGCAACGTGCAAAAAGCCTCATTCAAGTTGTTTCGTCTAGACGCCATCGCCAAATAACAATACTATTATTAAGCTTCCCAGCTCTCGCACAACTCTCGCGACACCTTTTGAATCTATATCGCCAATGCCGCAGCTAGAGTTCTGCGCTGGGTCGACTGACCGATGCTACAGCTGCAACGAAGACCCGGATCCAGAAAATCCTCTGCGCAAGTGCAACAGATGTCAAGTCGCCCGTTACTGTTCCACTGCATGTCAGCAATACGACTGGAAGCGACATAAACAAACCTGCGTAGATCACAAAGCCATTTTAAACTCTCCAGCGTATCAGGGACCAGGCGAACCTTCCATGGAAGACGAGCTGAAACTCTTCATGAAATGGAATGATGTTTGGCGAACCCCCCTCATATCTTGGGCCGCCTTCGCCGCAGACCTGGCGAATCAGAATCCGGATTACTTGCTGAATCACATGTAGGAAGCCATCTTCTCGTAATCTCTGCCATCTGAAGCGGTGTAGGTTTATTGTGTTGTTAAGCAAGACAACGAAAAAAAAAGCCCGCGCGCTCGAAATATCAGGTACTTGGAATCGTTCCTTTAGTTTATATTTGCCTGAATCTTATCTGTGCAATAGATTGTTACCGGTGGGATGCGCTCCGCAAACGACGTGGACAGAATAGTGCGATCTATCGCCGATCCAGACGCTCGTGCCTCGTTCGTTCAGCATATTCAACAGCGCGAGCCTCAGAAGGACCTCCTGCGCATAACCGTCATCTGTACAAAGTTCTTCAGCAGCGGATACCAGCGCCTCGGCGATTTTGTTCCCGATGGGCGAGACAAAATGTTCACAAATCCAATGAGCGCTGAGAGTCGATTGTTATCCACTGCCTTGTTCAATGCGTGTATGGAAAAGTTCTCGGAACATATCCGGACCGGTAATGGTGCATGCGCGACGTGACCTCGGTATTTTGAAACTGCTTCATTTACTTATCTTGTGCACAGTTGCTGGCCACATACGAGTACTAGACGATGCGATTCAGGCCGTAAAGTACAAGTCTGAACAGTCGTTCGATGTGGACTGACTTTCAAACGCCGGTCAGTTGTTATGGTTCCGTCGCATTCATTCTCTGACCCGCTTCATCTAAGTATGTCACAGCCGCAAGTTTGTACCTTCCGGGATGTCGTAAAAGAATGCAACGAGGCTGTATTTTCTTTGGAGACTACTTGTTGGTCTTCATCAATCATACTTGTGCGCAGTCGACGCCTATACAATTGCAATGCTTCCGAATCACATATCTCGACTGTTTACGGCGCATATTACGGGAACTCATCAAGGTGGACGCTACTTGTCGCTCGGTGGCTCGCTTTCATGCAGGGCGATTTTGCCCTGACTTATTCTGGCGCGATCGCTTGCAGGCTCACAATACAAACTAGATTTAAGAGGCAAACCCACTGATGCCATATTGATGGCCGAAAAGCTGGACACTACCGCTCCAATTGCGCCGGCGTCTTGAACTGGCCGTGCTGGCTAGGGCTGTATCATCCGGCTGATGTGCGGCAAAATACACACTGACGGACCAGTCAAGTCAACAGCCGGAACGGTGGGAACAGCTGCGCAGTTAGGTTTGTGTATAATTATACATCATTGTGAGGCTGCACAATTCCCCATGCCTTTGCCCACATTCAGGCGATACGTGAAGAGCTGGAGGTATGAGCGATTGCCGCCAGACTACCGTGACAGCGCACCGCCAAAATCCGGGAAGGTACTTGCTTTGCGCATTGGTGTGGTCGTGGCGTTCTGCGCAGCGACCTTCTACGTTGTGACGAGAATATTTCTTTCCCTTGGCCCGCGTGCTTACAACCCACTGGACGACTACCAAAATATGTGGGCTCTTTTTTATGCCGCATTGCTCGACTGTTTATCATGGCACACAGAAATCCGTCCGAGATCACCGTCAACAGACACCTCCAGTCCTCGCCGAGCAGGCGCGCCGTAGTTTCATCCCTGTATAGCGATGGTTATGCAATCGCCGTCGCTGTCTTGGGGCACTCGACGCGGAGTGCCAACGTCAGCGCTCGGCTGCTTCTTCCCTACCTAGAGAACCAAGTCTCAGAGAAAGCGCTGTGCCTCACTCGGGCTGTTGGGTGGGAGCCGTACACCGTCCCGCTGATACCCGCGCCTCACGGCGGCAAAGACATTTACCCCCGCTTCAAGGACCTATACACCAAGCTCAACATATGGGCACTCGACAAGAAGGGCATCGACAGCGCCGTATTCCTCGACGCGGACACTCTCGTGCGGCGCAACTTTGACGAGCTGTTCGACAGCCCGTTTGGCTTTGCCGCAGTGCCAGATGTATACAGTGCGGGTGACGCGCATGGGTTCCGTCTCACACTCAACACGGGCGTGATGGCGTTTACGCCGTCCTCGCGCGTGCTGGAAAGCATGCGCGCCGCATTGGAGGTGGCCGTGTTTCCGCTGGGAGAAGCCGATCAAGCTTTTCTGAACCTGTACTTTGGTGGGACGTGCATGAGACTTCCTTACATCTACAACGCCAATCTGGCCATAAAAGCACGGAGTCCGACGCTGTGGGCACGGCTAAAGGACGAAATACGCATTGTGCATTATACTCTGCTGAAGCCTTTTCTCCATGACGCCAACGACTCTACCGACTCCGTTCTGGCGCTGGAGGAGATGGAACGAATTATGGCTCAGGAGGCGGCCAGATATGGAGGGGTTTATGCGGAGGAATTCAGGTGGTGGAAAGAGGCATACGAAGACATGCTGGATGTAAAAGGACATGAAATTCGAGCGTGCTTTAAATTACAATGATGTACGCTCCCTTGTATCTGTCGGTACTAGAGAGGATACTGGGTGACTTCCCATAGCGATAGATATATTCTCGAGAATATCTGAGTCACACGGCCAAATGCAAAATTTCAGGAGACCTGATGATGTAACTTACAGCTGTTTCCCCGGTTGTTCCTTAATGGGACTGCGCCGGTAATAATACTACCTACCTACCTACCGAAAACCTTGATAGTATACTGATCAATCTTTTTTGTCCCCGCGGAAATTTGGTCAGTGCTAACACTACGGTGGGTCATGCGTTTTTGGAAGGTTTTTTGCCGCCCCCAAAAATGTTTCCCCATTTGGGGTACTTTTAGTGTGAAACGAAAATGGAGCAAACATTGTACCTGTTTATGGCTCTCTTTGTGTTCTGAACATGAGCCAGAAATTCCTGATTTTTGCAGTCCAAAGCCTGGCCGAACAGAAGTAAGTTTTCCTTGTCTGTTTGGATTGAAAACAGAGGTTGTGTTTGTGTTTCAAAAATGTCTGGCAAAAAGAACACTTGTTTGGAAAATAAACTGAAGATATTTTTGGAAACCAAAATGGAGCATGAAAGAAAAGTCTTTTTGGCCCGTTATCAAACAGGCAGTTTTTGTTCTCCTAAAAACATTGAAGAAAATTCAGGAAAAATAATATATTTTTGGCTGGGTTTTGGTTGCCCAAACAGACACCGCGCGCTGAGCGACCAAGCGACTCTCCTCCATGTGCTGAGGGACTCTCCTGCCACAAAACCCTGCCAAAAAAAATTTTTTTTTCCTTGAATTTTCTTCAATGTTTTTAGGAGCACAAAAACCGCCTTTTTTCGGTGTAGGGAAAACAGGCCAAAAAGACTTTTTTTCGTGCTCCATTTTGGTTTCCAAAAATATCTTCAGTTTATTTTCCAAACAAGTGTTCTTTTTGCCAGACATTTTTGAAACACAAACACAACCTCTGTTTTCAATCCAAACAGACAAGGAAAACTTACTTCTGTTTGGCCAGGCTTTGGACTGCAAAAATCAGGAATTTCTGGCTCATGTTCGGAACACAAAGAGAGCCATAAACAGGTACAATGTTTGTTCCATTTTCGTTTCACACTAAAAGTACCCCAAAAGGGGAAACATTTTTGGGGGTTGCAAAAAACCTTCCAAAAACGCATGACCCACCGCAGTGTAAGGATTTCCTCTTTGGGCTCGGATCACCGCCATCTTCGGATATGGCATTCCCTCAATAATCTTCGTTTCACCGAATAGAGCATTAAATAGGCGTGGAAGTCACAGGCCTTGTCTGTGAATTAGCCAGCTCCAATTCCTCTGATTCAAAACTGCGATTTGGTGCCTCCACGAATTTCTGTTCAAAAAGTTCAGTGCCGGCGGTTGGGCTTGGCGAGTCCAAAAAGAGTAATCCTTAGCATTGGATCAAAATTTGACGTGGGCAAAAATTCTGCACTGAAAACGGCACTTAACCGGCCCCTAGTTGCCGGTTTGAATACCGGTGCCCCCTTTGGATTCCACAAGAAAATTCCGTTCAAATTGATCACATCACTGGTACTTTCAACGAAGCTCGGATAATCTGGCATATGGCTATGGGAAGTCACCCAGTCACCCACTAGATAGATAATGTGGAGTCATAAAACAGTGGTGAGTCAATGGTGAGTGAGTGTATAGAACTCCCATCAAATCTAGCCATCCCGCCGCCCGCCTTCTCTCGACCGCCCAGTCGTTAGCGCTCCCTGCACACCCTTATCTAGAATAGTCGGGACTCCTCTACACCAGAAATATTTTTTCATTGTGAATGATAGAAACCCCTGATAACATAAAATTTTATATGTTTTTTCCAGCCGGACACGCAACTGTAACACAGGCAATAAATATAAGACACTCTTCATACTATATTGCCTCCCTTGGATTTAGGGTGTAAGAAATTTTGAGAATGAAGTCCACTCTCACTGCGCTTGGAAACGACCCGAAATCGGAGAAATTGCAGGAAGTCCTAAAAAAGAAAGACATTAAGATGTCCTGCTCGGGGCCCAAAATCCCTATATTCCATGTATGTATCTATGGTGCGAGAAATTCTCAGTGGGCCAATTCAGTTAATTCACCATCTGACCTTGATTTGTTTCGGGAACATTCGTGAGAAAAAGTAAAGGAAAAAAAATTACGAAGGAGATTCAATCGGCTTCTACAATCCTTTCTCTATAGATACTCAACTGCCCTTGCGCAAGACATATTGATTCTGGCTGTTTGTTCTATGGTGTCAGCAAATGGCACCTGTTTATACTTCCGAAGTGATCGGAGTTACTCACTCATAAAACAATTTAAATTTTAGGATGCGAGCCGAAAAATCAAATCAATAAGACGAGTCTTAATAAGAGTCATATTCCTCTTTTGGAACATGCAGGCATCTCTGATGCCATCAACTTGAACAACGCTGACTCAAGTTCCTCGAAGATCGAGCCGCAGCCGCATTGGTGGCCTCTCATTAGAAATCCCTTTGCAGAGTCCTCCAGGATGCCAACTCGCCGACTTATATCTCAATGGACAATCAATATTAATCAATCAGAATCAATCCCATGGACACTTGCTTCTCCGAGCTCGCTCTCATCCGGTTACATACTGTTGATCCAGATGACTGCGGACTGTCCGCAGTCACGTTCAGTTTCTATAGTAAGTATCTATCATGAGTGCACAGAATAATTCCCCATGCTTTGCCCCACCACATTGAGGCGACACTTGAAGAGCTGGAGGTATGAGCGATTACCGCCAGACTACCGTAACAGCGCACCGCCAAAATCCGGGAAGGTACTCGCTTTGCGCATCGGCGTGGTCGTGGCGTCATGCGCAGGAATCTTCTACGCTGGGACGAAAATATATTCTTCTCGTTCCCGTCCTTACAACCCAATGGACAACTACCAAAATATGTAAGTTTTTTCCTGCGCCCCATTACTCAATTATTTATCATGGCGTACAGAAATCCGTTTGAGACTACCGTCCACACACACATCCAGTCCCCGCCCAGCAGGCGCGCCGTTGTTTCATCCCTTTATAGCGATAGCTATGCGATCGCCGTCGCTGTCCTCGGCCACTCGGTGCGGAGTGCCAACGTCAGCGCACGGCTGCTTCTTCCCTACCTAGAGAACCAAGTCTCGGAGAAGGCACTGTGTATTACTCGGGCTGTTGGATGGGAGCCGTACGCCGTCCCGTTGATACCCCCTCCTCACGGAGGCAGAGACATCTACCCCCGCTTCAAGGATCAATACACAAAGCTTAACATTTGGGCATTGGACAAGATGGGCGTTGACAGCGCCGTATACCTCGACGCGGACACTTTGGTGCGCCGCAGCTTTGACGAGCTCTTCGACAGTCCGTTTGAATTCGCCGCTGTGCCAGACGTGGCCAACGCGGACAGCCCACGTGGATTCAGTATCCTGTTTAATGCGGGGGTGCTAGTATTTCACCCGTCGTCTGCCATGCTGGACAGTATGCGCGCTGCACTGGAGGTGGCCATGTTTCCGTTGGGAGAAGCCGAGCAGGCTTTCCTGAACCTGTACTTTGGCGGGACGTGCATGCGACTTCCTTACATTTATAACGCTGCTCTGGGCATAAAAGCGCGGAGTCCGACGCTATGGGCACGGCTAAAGGACGAAATACGCATTGTGCACTATGATCAGATAAAGCCTTTTCTTCATGACGCCAACAAAGCTACCGACTCCATTCTATCGCTGGAGGAGGTGGAGCGACTTTTGGATTATGGGGCAACCAGAGTCGACGGGCTTTACGCGGAGGAATTCAGATGGTGGAAGGACACATACGAGGGCATGCTGGATGTAAAAGGACAGGAAATTCGAGTGTGCTTAAAGGATATTTAAATTACAGTCCCTTTTGCCGGTAGAGAGGATGCTAGATAGATAATGGAGTGTCCCCGGTCATAAAACAATTTGAGTTTTTAGTACGCTTGGAGGAAGAGGAGGATTGTCGGCATGCGGTCCCAAATTGAAACGGCCAGGCCTGTCGAGTAGTGATTTCCGGGGCCCGGCCTCAGGCCTCCAGGCCGAGCCCCAGTAAGTCCGAGCCGAGCCGAGTCCGAGGCAGGGCTTGAGCGGGCCAAGAGCGGGCCCAGGGCTTGAGCTTCAGATTTTCAGGCCCAAGCCAAGCCCTGAAGCCCGGACTTATGCACCTATAAAGTCGGTGTTCTCCAGTAAATCTTCATTGAAAATGTCGCTAAAACATTCTTCTCCGTTCAACCTAGGCTTGTTCAAATCGTCGATTAAAAAAATGCCCAAAGCCCGGGCGTGAGCCCAGGGCCTGGGGCTTAAGGCCGTGCTTGAGGGCTCAGGCTCGAGCTTGCAAAATCCTGAGCCCGATCCACCCAAGCCGGGCCCAAGCCGGGGCTTCCAGGCCGGGCCGGGCCTCCCACTAGAGTTGAGCAGCTGCGGCAAGCCTGCCACGAGTCGTCAACAACTATCACAAGCTTCAAGTTCAGAACGCGTCGCTTCTCTGCCACAATGAAGTATGTATGGCTGGATGTCGATCCCGTAAGTCTAAGTTGGGGACATATTACGGGACTGGACCGCAATTTGAATCTAGGGCCACGATGACGCAACTGCGATATTGCTCGCACTTCATTGCCCAAACATTGGCCTCCTTGGAATATCCACAGTGCGCAACCTATCCGAGTACTTTGTAACAACGTTTCGATCCGTCACCAGACCCATGGGAATGCGAGCAGCTATTGGACGATGCGAAACGCTGCCAGATGTCTCCATGCCTTCGGAGCCTCTGATCGATATCCCGACATACGCGTCTACCCGGGGGCCTCTAAACCGCTGATTCGTCCAGCTAAACACGACCCAGAGATTCATGGCGTGGATGGCCTCGGTGGTGTCGAAGGTCTGCCGGATCCCGAGAGTCCCGACGTCGCCCGGTGGTTGGCCAAAGACGCTGATGGGTCGAATACAAGAGCTCTTGAAGGGATGGCTCACCACATCAAAAAGACGTGGAAAAATGGGGCTGGCCATAAAGTATCAATTATTTCAAGCGGCCCTATGACAAATATTGCTCTCTTCGTGACGGTCTATCCCGATCTCTTGGAAGCCGTGGAGGAGTTTGTCTGTTAGTTATCTTTCATTGTTCATTGTCGCTCCTGATTTATTTCACGATCAGTTATGGGTGGCGGCGTTGGTCTTGGAAACAGATCAGCGGTTGCAGGTTAGACCTCCCTCCTCTACCCTCGTGTATTGTCTGACTCTATTTCCAGAGTATAATATTCTGTGCGACCGTACGTTTTTTACGAACCACTTCGGCTCAGGAATTTACTGAACAAAATTTCCTTCAGCCCACGCTGCCCAAATTGTACTAAATGCGCCAGTCAAGGCTACCATGATCCCCATCAACGTAACGCACACTGCGATTGTTACACGCGCAGTTCACAGCCAACTTCTCTCTACCATCTCCGGCTCACCAGGACTCAACGAGAACCTTCCCAAAGCTGCAACAAATCTGAGACACACCTTGTCGACGCTTATCAGCTTCTTCGCCAATGCGTATAAATCTACATTTGGTTTCAATGACGGGCCTCCGTTACACGATGCTCTGACCATAGCATACGTAGCTCATCCTGAACTCTTCAAGTCCAAGCGTTACCGCGTCGATGTTGAATTAAATGGAACACATTCTGTCGGTGAAACCATCGTGGACGTCTGGAACTATCAAGGATGTGGCGAAGAGACCTGGGGGGTTGGCAACAAGAATTGTATGGTTACGCAAAGCGTGGATGTAGGCGATTCAAAAATATCTGATCCATGGAAAGCTGATATTATTCAGGTTGATGGATTTTTTGCCCTCCTGCATGACTGCGTCCTTTGTTGCGATCAAGTTTCGCCTTTGAACACGAAACAGCAGTGAGATCATTTCTGTTTTATTTACAACCAAATTCAATGTGAGGACATAAAAACAGAGAATCCTAGAATCTGCGCGGTGACTAGGTGTGTGTAACCCCAGGGAGGAAACGACCACATCATTAGTTCGTCTATCGACCATTAGCAAACGGTAAAACTCGCAAGGGTCAGACTAGCAGAAATAGGCGACGAAGCTACCAATTCCTATCCAGGCCGCTTGCGTACCGCGGTAATCTGCTCTTCTACAACGATTCTTACGCGATTGCGAATCTCATGAATTAAATTCGTCCAGAATCTATCGAGAATCATGCCACTTGGACTCGGAAACGTTGCCCAGTCAAAGTTTCGAATAATTTATAAACTTCTAGTGCTCCAAGTAAGGTCTGTCCAAGGTATGTCAGCTCTCTATCGGCTTACCACGTAGGCGGGAATCGATTCACCCTCCCATTCCCCCTTAATATTGTCGTTGTTCAGTTTTCGAAAAAAACACGGTGACTCTAAAACTAAATTTACCAAGGGGCTTCCACTGCTGATGGCTGCCCTCCATTGCTGCATCTGCTTCTGGAAAGCCAAATATATATTTGGACCCCCATGGGCTGGCTGCCGTATTTCGGAATGTAAAACATTTTGCGCGAGACTTTGTTCCCGATGTTTTGGCCAAAGAACCACTGAACACCATTTCTTTGCGTAGTGGACGTTCCTTGATGTCGGCATTGACTTTCAGCTTGAACAATGTACCAGGAGAGACACTACTTGAACTTTTGCAACGAAATACTACGGAGCTGGTAGAACAATCAATTTCACAACCTGGCATCCATTTTTTTCATGGAAAATGTTTTTCGCTATCTTCTAAACAGTGGTCTTTAACAAATGTATACCACTCAGTGGCCGGCCTGACAACCTTGAGCTCTGGCCATCGAAATATTTAATTTGTTACCCTTTTGTATTCATGAGTGAACATGAACTTGAACTAAAGTTCAACATTTTATGTTTATGTTGAATGCAGCAATAGAGCTTATTAGTTGACTTTGTGCGAGGTCGCTGTAAATTATTTGATTGGCTACTCCACACTTTTTAGCCAATGAGAGAATTTACAGCGACTTGGTAAAAGTCAACTAATAAGCTCTAATGCTGGTTTATTTCGTCCATGATTCATATGAGTGAGCCTCCAACCGGATTCAGTCATGGTTGCGCACAAGTTTAAGGCTTATCGAGAAGTGATTGTTTATTTTTGCACCTTCACAATTGAGATGAATAGGCCCCCGGCCGACCACTGAACTGATTTCACCTGCACATGTGGCTGCACGCAAGTTCAATGAAGGAGTGTCGATCATTTTGATTCGTAGGCTTAGTCATCTCTTTGGATTGCTTCCGTCCACGGGTCTTCAGCCGCTATAATCTCCGTCCTTGCCGATCCGCCCAATCCTGCCGGCCGATCCAACCCTTGCCTCAGAATACGTTTCAAAATTCGGGCCAGTGGTCCTTACATCTGTGAACTTTCCTCTGGCACTGAAGAATGTAGTTGCGGCACCATCCCAGGTCCAACTGCGGAGAAGCAAATATTTCTGCTGGGTGGACCCAAGAACTCGGCTGGCAACTCCGTAACCGCATACCAACATCCTGACAGGGCAGCAATCGTTCAGCAGAACAACCCATCATGATCGCATGCCTCCCTCTTTCTTCATGCGACTATTCGATGGTTCCCGGTACGAGCGGTTGCCCACGGATCGCGAAGACCGACCAGCAAAACGCGCGCACCTCAAGCTGCGCATTGTTGGGGCGCTCGTGCTGGGTGCCATCGTCGTCTGGACGCTGACGAGGATATTCAACCCCAGCCGCCCATATAACCCGCTGGACGACTACCAGAACATGTACGTACCCCCCCCCCCCCCCCCCCCCCCCGGCGCATTCCCGCTTCGTCAAGTAAATTCTGTTTGCCCGCTCAACTGAGCTCCAACAGAAATCCCGCCCCAATCACCGTGGACGACGGCGAGCGCTCCCCGCCGCCCAGCCGGCGCGCAGTCGTGTCGTCGCTCTACAGCGATGGGTTCGCACTCGCCGTCGCGGTCCTTGGGCACTCGACGCAGAGCGCCAACGTCAGTGCGCGACTCTTCCTGCCTTATCTGGAGAACCAAGTTTCTGAAAAAGCCTTGTGCCTCACGCGCGCGGTCGGCTGGGAGCCGTACGTGGTGCCACTCATCCGCCCGCCGCACGACGGCCAGGGCATCCACCAGCGCTTCAAGGACCAATACACCAAGCTCAACATCTGGGCGCTTGACAAGAAGGGCATCGACAGCGCCGTGTACCTCGACGCGGACACCCTCGTGCGGCGCAACTTTGACGAGCTGTTTGAAAGCCCGTTCGCGTTCGCGGCTGTCCCAGATGTGTACGGCGCGGGCGACCCGCGCGGGTTCAGTCTCACATTCAACGCGGGCGTCCTCGCGTTCAAGCCATCCTCGCGCGTGCTGGAGGGCATGCTCAGCATGCTGGAGGTGGCGGTGTTCCCACTCGAGCAGGCAGAGCAGGCGTTCCTTAACCTCTACTTTGGCGGTACGGCGATGCGCCTGCCGTACGCGTACAACGCCAACCTCTCGATCAAGGCGCGTAGCCCGGTGCTGTGGGAGCGGCTGAAGGACGAGATGCGCGTGGTGCATTATACCGGGGTAAAGCCGTTCCTGCACGAGACAGTGTCGGAGAACGTGGTGCTGTCGCCGGCGCAGGCGGAGGAGGCAATGACGCAAGCAGAGACGCGGGGCGGCGGACTGTTTGCGCAGGAGGTGCGGTGGTGGCGGGAGGCGTACGAGCGCATGATGGAGGTGAAGGGAAGGGAGATTAGGGCGTGCTACTAATTCTGTACTATTAATGGGCAAGTGGAATATAGATGCACTATGGACCGACCGTCACGGTAACGCTCACCGGCGGTCACAGTTCGGATGTTTGGACCAGTTCGGAATCTTCTAAGCGCACTGTTGATTTTTTTGGTTGAGCCAACTGATTACTGAATGCTTTCTTAGAGAGATACGACTCGGTGAATATAGCAGAACTTACAATATTGCATTTCCGGAATACGGTTCTCCGATGCATCCATCTTCTGCCGCTCAAAAGAATCTTGCAGCAGGAGCCGTGCGTCCTTCGCGCTGTCCACATTGGCCCCAAAACAGCCGTCCTTCTGAATGTCGCCCCTAGATGTGGGTTTGCTTATTACTAGTCGACGACGTCAAGGAAGGATGTTGAATGTGAAAACCAACCAATGAAACGTGGGAAACGTATCAACCTAGATCAACCTCGAAGCCCTCTTCCCATTTCTGGCGAATGAAAGTGGCGTAGAACGGCGGGTCGTTCATCCATCAATGGTCCACGAAGACGATGGCCTCTCCCTCTGGCAGGATCAGATGCATCGTTGTCGGCAGTAGGGCCTGTAAGACGTGATTGGCATATAGAAACAGATAGGTGGAGGAACGCATCGTACGATTTCGAGGAACAGGAGGTCATCAAGAACATCCCGACGACGTCTAGAAAGTCGTCCTGGAGACGGCTGAGGATGTACAGAGTGTCGGCAAACCCATCAGCCGCTCGGGAGCTCCACTCAAGGTTTCCAGCCGCCGCCGCATTCGGAACGGCAGCTCCTTGAATGCGGGCATGCAGACTTTCAACCCGACGTGCAATTCTCTGCATAAAAAAAAGAACTCGCATCGGATTCAGCATAAATTGAAGTTGCCGTGCAACTTACCCCCACCTACAGATACGGTGTTATATTCGTTGCGACACGTATAAATAAGGTGCAACTCACCATCCATGCCGTCCAGCACCCCACTGTTCCACCTCCGCGGGATTGGGTACATAGTGATCCGTGAACGGGCTGTGGTACTATATTTTATCCTGCGGAAACTGCGCCAATCTCGGGACGTTCAAGAGCGCATCAAACGAAGCCCAGAGGTATCCCGCATGGCATGGATTAACATCAACTGCCGTGTAGAACATGTGGTGTGCCTGCAAGGGAATGAATAATTAAATACTTACATCAAGGAACAGTGCAGAAAAGGCACCGCCCTGCCCGCCATTTATACCAACCCATGCCATAGTCGTCTGTACGAATTGATGACGACGTCGTACGAGTAGAGGAACCCCATGTCTTCCTGGCTCGTGGGATCAATGAATAAGATCTAAATTTTGTCAGAAATTAAGATAGTTGTGATCTAAATATAGATAAATTATGTTCGAACCAGAAGAACCGCGGACAATCCTGCAGGAAAGGACTCGCCCAGTGCTTTAGCGGACGATTGGTCCAAGAAATCGGTACGTGTGGATACCGACGACGAGGATAATAAAAACATCGAACGTGTTCGTTGAACTCTTGGTTTTCAACATAGACCGGCAATGAAAACAGGGGCTCAGGGAACATACGAGTCTGTTGCGCAAGAGATATAGAGCGCTAGAGGTAACACCATCGCGTATTGTATTCTCGTGGAAAATACGGGTCGTCGGCGAGAGAGCCGCTCATTCGCGGGGTCTGAAGAAGATTCGCCGTCCGCGTCGGAATACTTGGGGCACGTCGATATATCGTGGTCCACCGTGCTGCGAAACGAGAGTTCGCCAGGACCCCGGGATACGTTCCGGGTATGCAGGGGCCAGCGCGACCGAGCACTTCAGCAGTTCAATGAAAGCGAGGGTCGGAAAAGAGGGTTCATAACGGTTGGGATGGGACTTGTCCTTGAACCCGGCCTTGAAAATTCCGATGAGGATTTGGACGGCCTGCAATCTGATGTTCGAAGCGGCGGAGATAAATGCGCTTGGTTGTACGCACGAGGAGCCAGGACGTTGTGCTAGACGCAGCGGCCAACTTGCGCAGACTCGGATGCCACGACCCGTTTGTAAACCTTGCAATAGCGTTCCTCGGGCCATTGAGAAACATCGCCGCAGCGGGTGGGGAGAGGAAGGAAAGAGTCGGCGAGTGAAAGGAAGCCCTCAACAACGAGTAATAGTTCGATTGGTCGGATTAGATTTCCCCGAAAAGAAATACGTGAATGATGAACGGTGTTCAAACCCAGACCGATGTTTTTCACCCGGTTATTAGTCCGGTGGCTGGACCCCATTCTAACGCTGCGCAGCCCCTTCAGAGGCTCCACAAAAGAGCGACTGGCAGTGATGAGGTATGATGGGCGGCCTTGATGGCAGACGCTTCAGTATTTTTAGCTTGTCCCTCCTTTACTCGTCCTACCTATCTCGCCATGATATTCCCATCCACCATTAAATTTAGACAATGTAACCACCGCTCATAGCTCTCACATATTTCTCCCGCCCACTTCACTTCGTGCAAAACCATCCATTCCTGCTCGCTACCTCCATGTATCTTGCATAGTGCTGCATAGGCCTCCAGGGGGCCGCGCCCACTCTAATAAATAAATAAACGAGTAGCTACGATTCCCATGTACCTTATGCTAGGCTGTAACCGATATCCAAAAAATGTGGCGAGCACTTTTGGCGGTTACAGACTGGTACAACTCGGGAAACCGAATTGGGCTGTCATCGGAGTTTAAAATTTGTAACCGCCAAAAGTGCTCGCCACATTTTTTGGCGAGTCTACGGCTGAGAGACTATTCCCTTTCGGGGAAATCTAATTAGACCCGTCGCTGCGGAGAAGCAAGATCTTTGATATATCTGCTGCGGACAACTGCGGATACCAAATATTGCTGCAGAAACACTCGGCACTGCTCTCGCAATGTCTCTGAAAGGAATAATATTACGACACAAGTAAATAAGGAGAATAAAAATAGGTATAAAGGACAAACCTCAGACGGGCACAATGTGAGTGAACGACTGAGGAATGTCCCCGGGCAAGTAGGAATATGAGTAATACGGCATCTTGAAAAGATGGCCGTGTAGAGATATTACAGTATTATGGGGCGAGGTCTACGCAAGCGCGCGCTAGTGAGTGTGTGCCGACTTTATGGCGCGTCGAGCCTCTACTTCAACAGTCTCCTTGCGAATTTTGAGCATACAGAATTCCCTTGAGCCATGTAAAGGTCATACATATGAATTCTTGTGGTTATAGAGGCTGAGCTGGGCCAGGGAAGTGGTGTCGTTGACCCATCCGTATAATTGACCCGTAATATATGATATGGGAAGAACTCGGCAATGGCGTTTGAATGGGTGTGGCACGCTCCGACGTTGGATAAATGACTGGATAGTCACGGGTTAAACACACATACCTCCTTCCCTCATGCAATTATTCGACAGTTCCCGGTACGAGCGACTGCCCATGGATCGCGAAGACCCGCCAGCAAAACGCGCGCACCGCAAGCTGCGGATTTTTGGGGCGCTCGTCCTGGGTGCGATCGTCGTCTGGACGCTGAAGAAGATATTCTACCCCGGCCGCCCGTATAACCCGCTGGATTACTACCAGAACTTGTGCGTATCCCCCCCGGCACATATCTGTTCAGTCAGATATATAATATATCGCTCACTGGGCTCCAACAGAAATATCGCCCCAATCATCGTGGAGAACTGGGAGGATTCCTCGCCTAGCAGGCGCGCAGTCGTTTCGGCGCTCTTCAGCGACGGGTTTGCCCTCGCCGTCGCGGTCGCCGGGCACTCGACGCACAGCGCCAACGTCAGCGCGCGGTTTCTCCTGCCTTACCTGGAGAACCAAGTCTCCGACAAGGCTCTGTGCCTCACGCGTGCGGTCGGCTGGGAGCCGTACGCCGTACCACTCATCCGCCCGCCACACGGAGGGCGCGGCATTCACCCGCGCTTCAAGGACCTGTATACCAAGCTCAACATCTGGGGGCTCGACAAAAAGGGGATCGACCGCGCCGTGTTCCTCGACGCGGACACGCTCGTGCGGCGCAACTTTGAAGAGCTGTTCGATAGCCCGTTCAGCTTTGCTGCAGCTCCGGACGTATACGGCGCGGGCGACGCGCGCGGATTCAGCCTCACGTTCAACTCGGGCGTGATGGCGTTCACGCCGTCCTCGCGCGTGCTGGCGGGCATGCTCGGCGTGCTCGAGGAGGCGGCGTACCCGCCCAAGCAGGCGGACCAGGGGTTCCTCAACCACTACTTTGGCGGGACGGCGATGCGCTTGCCGTACGTGTACAACGCCAACCTCGCGATCAAGGCGCGGAGCCCGGTGTTGTGGGAACGGCTGAAGAAAGAGATGCGAGTGGTGCACTATACGGGGGTGAAGCCGTTCCTGCACGACACTGTGCCGGAGGACGTGGTGCTGTCACTGGCGCAGGTGGAGGAGGCGATGACGCAGGCGGAGGCGCGGGGCGGCGGGCTGTTTGTGCAGGAGGTGCGGTGGTGGCGGGAGGCGTACGAGCGCATGATGCAGGCGAGGGGAAGGGAGATACGGGCGTGCTATTAATACTTATGCGGCTTCAACTATCATCTTTGCTGGCCCCCTTCACATTTCGCCTCTGTAGCGAGAATATCGTGGTTCGACTGGCCTCGAAACGCATCAGATACATGCCGGTGATGATGTAGAAGATAAAAATAAAGATAAAAACATATAGCGTGCATCCATAACGTACATGCATGATTGAATCCAACGATTTGCGTAGAATGACCAATTAAGGAAATAAGGTCCCACGGTTCGACCTTGTCATCGTTTTCCATGGAGATAGATGTGCAATAGCATACCATCCCAGGTAAATACAACGCCTCAGCACACAACACATTGCGGTACCCAGCCGTATCTTCTGCAGGTATCAGTAAATTCTGGGAGATGATCGGACTGCCAGTAGGGCCACAACGTGCGATATGGCGAGCGATGCGTCGGCGTCGTCAATACCAGCGTGATTGCGCTCCGAGATGTCGAGGACCACAATGTGGGCATGGTGATGAGGAAGATTCTCTTGGGTGTGTCTGATAGAGTTGTATAATGAAAATAATAACAATAATATGCGTACATTACGCCCCGGAAAGCTGGCGAGGCACGCATCGACCTTTTGTGCACTTGGCGGACGGAGTCTGCGTGTGAAGACCTCGAAGACGAAGGTGGCCGCGCGCGGCGCCGGTAGGCACGAATGCGAATGCGCCCGCGAGCGAGATGTGCGCCGTGTATGCTGTGGGGTGGGCGGTACTGTTGAATTTATGAATTTATGAATTTATGCGCGATTTAGGGATGAAGTTGACCGTGCGTTGAAGGTTGAAGCTGAAGTCGAAAAAAGAATTTGAAACCACTTGAGCTCCCCGGCCATCGCGAGAGCCCAGTCCTCTAAATTCCTTCCGGGTTCGCGCGCGCGCAGCATGAGTAATGCGCAGCCCCAGCGCGGGTGTTCGTGCAGGCGTAGTACGAGATGCGCTGGATTGTGGGACTCGGAGGCCGAGGAGTACTGTATATATCGTGAACGATGCGGTGGGGCGGGGCCAAGCTGAATGAATGAATGCGCACGATGAAAATCGGCTACAGGTTATAAAGGTAGATGTGCACCCAAAGGTAAACCGCAGCGGTGGACTCACAGCAACCCCGCCGGCGGACGACGTGTTGGAGGCTTGTTTGAGCCCTTGGCGCCATCCTCATCCTCATCCGCATGGGCGGTGAAGTGGGCGGCGCAGGCCCGTGCAAGAAAAAACGGTACAGGTACAAGTGCTCGATGCAAGCTCGAGGTGGGGAGAAAGGCGTGACTGTAGCTGCCAGATGACGAAACGGGTGGCAGTGTTTGATTGTTCGGTTCCCACGCTTGACCCGTGACCGGCCAAAGCGCGTTTTCGCGATAAGCGTTTTTTCGCACGCCGTTCAGTTCGGTTCGTTCGTAAGACAACGTGAAGTTTTATTTTTTATTTTTTATTTTTTAGTTGTTCATCCAAATCCAACCCTCGTCTGCACGCAGCACTTGAGTGCGGATGATTAATAAAACTCAATGTAATTGCGATAAAGAAAGAAAGAAAGAGAGAGTAAGCAGTAGAACAGATGAAAAATAAAGAGCAGTTGGAACAGAAACGTATGTATAGAGTAATTGTATGTATGTATGTATGTATGTATGTATGTATGTATGTATGTATGTATGTATGTAGTGTGAGATGTAGAGTCGTGCGCTTTGGTGGGACAGAGAGAGGAGAGACTAGGTAGGGTGTGGGTGGCATGCGATAGATAGATGGATGGATGGATGGATGTGTGCGGGTAGGTGGGTGGGGAATCGTAGCTGAACATATATAACATACGGACGTACATATAAAGTAAAAAGTAGCCGGAAAAAAACAACCAAGCGTGCACTACTTTGTAAGTGGGTATTACGTATGTACGACGCTCAAAGGGGCACTGTCGAGTATGTAAGTAGAATATCTCAGGGAACACTTGGAGGGGCGCCGTGAACGATAACCAACCATTAAATAAATTCTATATAAAACGAGGAATAAACAAATAATTGAATGAATAACTATCACCCGTCCATTTAAACAATCTTTTACATCCGCGCTCGCGCGACACGCGCGCCTATCTCCTGGCGCGCGAGCCACTCTAGGACAAGGGTGGATACTTTTTCGTTCTTCCCCTCCTTGTTCTCACCATGCCCACTGCGCGTCTCGTTCCCCTCGACGAGCAGCCAGTGCCCCCTTCCCTCCAACATCACCTCGGTCAGATTGGGCACGAAGCGGCGCTGGGCGCGCAGTGCTGCGGGGGCGATGGTGGGGTCGAGGGTGCCGCCGAGGAAGAGCACGGGGAGGGTGGGGGGGAGGGCGGGGGTTGGGTCGGCGGCTGGTTTGGGGGTGGGTGTTAGTATGAGTAATATATTAAAGGGCGGGAAGGGAGGACGCACCCAACTCCTCCTCGAAGCGCAGACGCGTTGTGCGGTAGTAGTTGAGCGGGCCTGTCATGCCGCTTTTGCGGAATTGGGCGCGGTAGTGTGCGTGGTCCTGGTTAAGTTAGACGACAGAAAGACTAATAGAAAGACACGCACGGTGTCGGAGAGGATGGACTTGCGCTGGGTGACGTCGGCGGGGAGGGTGGGGGCGGTGAGGAGCGCGCGCAGGACGCCGGGGGCGGTGTAGTCCGTGCCGGAGAAGGAGAGGTGGAGGAAGCGGTCGAGCTGTGCGTGGATTAATTGAATGATTATAGCAAAGACAGGGCGGCACGGACGTTGGCCTCGATGAGGGGCGCGGCCTCGGGGGAGCTGAGGAAGAGCTGGTAGGCGAGGTTGGGGGCGCGGCGCACGACGTCAGGGAGGAGGGTGGGCGCGCGGGCGGGGGCGGTGTAGGGGACGCTGATCCTGCGCGGGGGGGTTAGGTTGCATTTATTAAAAGTATGATAGTAGCACGGACAGGACGAGTGCGTCGAGGCGGGCGGGGAACCAGCGGGCGAAGCGGGCTGCGGTGTACGCTCCCCAGTCGTGGCCGACGACGACTGCGCGGGGGACTGCGAGTGCATCGAGGAGGGCTGCGAGGTCTGCGCAGAGGCGCTTTGTGGTGTACTGGGCGGGGTCCATGGGTGCGTCCGAGTCACCGTAGCCAAGCATGTCGGGGACCACGACGCGGAAGCCCGCTGCTGCCCAGGGGCCTATTTGGTCGCGCCAGCCATGGGACGAGTCGGGGAAGCCGTGGATGCACAGTAGCGTGACTGCGGCATCGGGGTTGGCGTCGAGGAAGTGGTAGGTCCTGCCGGTGGAAAGGGTGAGGCGGGGCATGACTGATCTGATTAGTCACCTTGCCTTTCTTTGATTCTACGATGCCGGCCAAAGCTCGACGCAGGCCCAGGGCACAACACCCAGACAGCGACGAGGACGACATCCCGCGCGCAGACAATTCATCAGACGATGAGTCGACAAGCACTGAAGATTCGGACGAGTCAGACTCGGACACGGAGCCAGACGAGAAACCCTTCTTTGCAGTGGCGGCGACCCCCGCAGCCTGGGCAGACATGGTCGACGACCCTGTCCCACACATCCCTGTAATTGACTTTGCAGACCTCGCAGACCCGCACACATCCGACTCGGACGACCCTGGTCAACCCCGTCAGGACCCCCGCCCCGCCCCTTCCTCCTCCTCCTCCCGCCGTGTGCCCGGCCAGTCCGCGCGCCAGGCATACCAGCAGCGCCTCGAGTCAGACCCCAGCTTCGTACCCACAGTCGGCGAGTTCTGGGGCCACGACGACCGTCTCCTCGACAAGGACCTGCGCAGCCTCAGCGGCTGGTGGCGCGGCCGCTGGCAGGGCCGCGGTCGGGGTGCCGCCCGCGGCGGCCCGTTCCCACCGCGCGGCAGGGGCGGGGCCGCACAGCACCCCTCCAACACCCCCGACGCCGCACCGCCAGACGACTCCCCCATCGACCGCACCTGGACGCACGACGGCTTCGAGGAGATGCGCCGCCGCGAGGACCAGCGCCGCCCCCAAGCTCCCCCTCAGCAGCGCGGTGGTGCACCATCTCCTTCCCAGCGCGGCGCCGCACCCCTCCGCGGCCGTGGCCGCGGCTCCGCCCCCATACGGGCACCCGGCCGCACGTGGTTCACCATGAAGCCGGAGCACATGTGGACGAAGCAGCACGACGCCTTCCTCTTCCTCGACGCCGCCCTCCGCGCGCGCCCGGGCCACCCCCCCGGCGTCCGCGTCCGCGTCCCGCACACACCCGCCACGGTCGTGCGCCTCCTCCCGCGGACCGCACCCAAACCCAAATTGGCATTGGCCCCAAAGGCGGTGGAGAGCGTCGAGTACGCGGTGCGTCTGCCGCGGAAGCGCGCGGGCAAGGAGCGCGCGGTGGTGATGGTTGCGTCGGCGGTTGCATCGACCTCGACTCCGCCAAACCCGTGGGCGCCACTCAAACCCGACGCAGACGGCTGGGTGCGCCCCGACCCCGCCGTGCTCGCCGTCGTCGCTAGTACCAGTACTACAATTCCGCCGACTACAACTACAACTACCGCTACAACACCTCCAGAGTACGCACCCCCCCTCCCGAATGGGTATGATGTCGCTGACGGCGATGCGAATAGTGTGCTGCCTCAAGCGCAATCGCTCCCTCAGGCGCAAGCGCTCCCTCAAACGCAGCAGCACCCACAAGCCCCGGCACAGGCACAAGCGCACCCACAAGCACAAGCACAGCAAGCGCACCTCCCGCCGGGCGTGGCGCTGGACGCGCACGGGCTGCCGTACGAGCTCGCGAGCGGGCGTGCGGTGTTTGTGCCGGGGTGGGGTGCGGGGGCGGCACAGCAGCAGCAGCAGTTTGGGGCAAACAACGCGGCGTATCCTGGCGCGGGGGCGGGCGCGGCACAGCAGTTTGGGGCAAGCAACAACAACAATGCGTATCCGGGGTGGGGGCCCATGCACGGGCACACGCCGTCGCTGTCGATGCATGGGCACGCGCACACGCCGTCCCTGTCGATGTCGATGTCGTACCCGATGCTGATGCACCCGTATGCGCCGATGCCGATGCAGCATGGGCATTCGCCGAGTATGCAGCATGGGCATTCGCCGAGTATGCATGGGCATTCGCCGAGTATGCATGGGCACTCGGGTTCGATGCATGGGCATTCGCCGTCCATGCACGCGCACTCGCCGTCTGTGCACTCGCCGCTGCACGCACCGTCGCCGCTCGGCATGCCGCTCCCGCTCCCGTCGATGCCTCCGATGATGCCGATGGGGATGTACGGGGGGCATATCAACGGCGTGGGTATGAACGGGGGTGTGAATGGGCATATGGGCGGCGGGGTGAATGGGCACATGGGGGGAGACCCGGCGCTGTTTGCGTTTGCGAGGCCGGGGCGGGTGAGGGTCGAGATTAGGCGGCCGGGGGATGAGAGTAATGGGTCTGGGTCGGGGGCGGGGCAGGGTGGGGAGCGGAATGAGGTGAATGGGGTGGAGAGGGAGAGGGAGGGGAAGGAGGGGGAGGGGAGGGGCGGGAAGAAGCTGCGCACGGGGGCGGTGGCGTTTGAGCCGGGGGTGCGGGCTGCTACCTCTACCTCTGCGTCGGACGAGGGTGCGCATTCCGGCAATGCGAACGGCATCGACAGCAGTAGCGCGAACGGCGTCGACGCAAGCGTGAACGGCGATAACCACGACAACACCGGCGCGAACGGCATCGACAACGCGACCGGGGTGCTGGGCGCGAACGGGATGGTGTATTTCCCCGCTGCGGGGCAGCAGTTCTTTTATCACCACCATCCTGGTGCGCATAATCCGTATGCGGGGTATGACGGGGGTGGGGGGCAGTATGAGGGGGGCGGGGGGGCGGGGTATGAGGGTGCGCAGTATGAGGGGTATGGGATGGCACACGCGCAGCCGATGGGGACTGTGTATTATTGAGTGAGTGGGGGGGGGGTGTCGAGCGCAGGGCGGCGGGCGAGGGCACGACGCGCCTTGGGACGGCGAGGTCGGTTTTTCTCGCCTGGGGCGCGCCGCGTCTTTTTTTTATTCGCGCTTTCCTTCTTCATCGCCTTCACCTCGGGGTTTTCTTTTGCTTGCTTGTTTGTTTTTTTTCCGGCTACTTTTTACTTTATACGTCCGTATGTTATATGTTCAGCTACGATGATTCCCCATGCACGCCCACCCACCTACCCGCATACATCCATCCATTTATCGCATGCCACCCACACCCTACACGCTACTCGTACTACACACCTAGTCTCTCCTCCTCTTTCCTCCTCTCTCTGTCCCACCAAAGCGCACGACACTACAATCCACCACACATTACATACCTACATACATACATACAATTACTCTACATACGGTTCTGTTTTCTGTTTTCTGTTTCGCTGCTCTTTATTTTTCATCTGTTCTACTGCTACCTCTCTATTTCATTCTGAATCGGTACTACCTCCTGTCTATTTTTTTTGGTTGTTGTTTGTTTTTCCGCTGTTTCTTTATTGCAATTACATTTGGCGGGTTATGTGTTATTATCATCCGCGCTCAAGTGTGCGTGCACAACTCAAGACCGTAGACGAAAAAAAAAAAAGCTTGAAGTTGTATTACGAAAACGGCGTGCGAAAAAAACGCTTGCATCGCGAAAACGCGCTTTGGCCGGTCACGAGGCTCGGAACTCGGATGTCAAGTGTGGGAACCGAACAATCAAACACTGCCACTCGTTTCATCATCTGGCAACAGTCACCTCACCTATCTTCTCTACCCCGAGGCTGGCTAGCTGGCTGGCATGAATGACATTCCGCACCGTGGTATGAACGACATCCTCACCCCCGAATCCAGGTCGAACTTTGTCCACGTCCAATTCATGGGAGTACTACATAACGCACGAGGTACATACGCCTTTCTCCCCACCTCGAGCTACTCGGTACCTGTACCGTTTTTTTCTTGCACGGGCCGGCGCCGCCCGCCTTACCGCCCGCTCGCCTTACCGCCCGCTCGCCTGGCGCGATGCGGATAAGGATGACGCCGGGGGCTCAAACACGTCGTCCGCCGGCGGGCTGGGGGCGGGGTTCAACGCTGTGAGTCCACCGCTGCGGTTTACCTTGGGTGCACACCTACCTTTATAGCTTGTAGCCGATTTTCATCGTGTGCATATTCATTCATTCAGCTTGACCCCGCCCCACTGCGTCGTTCACAATATATACTCCTCGGCCTCCACAATCCACAGCGCATCTTGTACTACGCCTGCATGAACACCCGCGCTGGCACTGCGCATTCCTCATGCTGTGCGCGCGTGAGCCCGGAAGGAATTTAGAGGACTGGGCTCTCGCGATGGCCGGGGAGCTCTTTTTCGACTTCAACTTCAACCTTCAACACACGGTCAACTTCATCCCTAAATTGTGCATAAATTCATAAATTCAGCCGTACCGCCCACAACCACAGGATACACGAGTCTCATGGCGCACGTCTCGCTCGCGGGCGCATTCGCATTCGTGCCTACCGGCGCCACGCGCGGCCACCTTCGTCTTCAAGGTCTTCACTCGCAGACTCCGTCCGCCAAATGCACAAAAGGTCGATGCGTGCCTCGCCAGCTTTTCCGGGGCGTAATGTGCGCATATTATTGTTATTATTTTCATTGTACAACTCTATCAGACACACCCACAGGCCGTCCTGAGAATCTTCCTCATCACCATGCCTACATTGTGGTCCTGGACATCTCGGAGCGCAATCACGCTGGTATTGACGACGCCGACGCATCGCTCGCCATATCGTACGCTGTGGCCTTTACATCGCGCACTGGCAGTCCGATCATCTCCCAGAATTTACTGATACCTGCAGAAGATACGGCGGGGTACCGCAATGTGTTTGTGTGCTGCTGCGCTTGAGGCGTCGTATTTACCTGGGATGGTATGCTGTTGCACACCTATCTGAACCGTGGGACCTTATTTCCTCAATTGGACATTCTAAGCAATCGCTAATACATGTACGTTATAGATGCACGCTGTGTACTCACTGTACGTCCGGCGTGTTTTTACCTTTATCTTTATCTTCTACATCATCGCCGGCATGTATCTGGTACGTTTCGTGGCCAGTCGAACCACAATATTCTCGCTACAGGTGCGAAATGTGAAGTGGGCCAGTAAAGATGATAGTTGAAGCCGCATAAATATTAATAGCACGCCCGGATCTCCCTTCCCTTCACCTGCATCATGCGCTCGTACGCCTCCCGCCACCACCGCACCTCCTCCACAAATAGCCCGCCGCCCCGCGCCTCCGCCTGCGTCATCGCCTCCTCCACTTGCACCAGTGACAGCATCACGTCCTCCGGCACAGTGTCATGCAGGAACGGCTTCACCCCCGTATAGTGCACCACTCGCATCTCGTCCTTCAGCCGCTCCCACAACACCGGGCTCCGCGCCTTGATCGCGAGGTTGGCGTTGTACACGTATGGCAGGCGCATAGCCGCCGCACCAAAGTAGTGGTTGAGGAACCCCTGGTCCGCCTGGATGGACGGGTACGCCGCGTCCTCGAGCACGCGGATCATACCCACCAGCACGCGCGAGGACGGCGTGAACGCCATCATGCCCGAGTTGAACGTGAGGCTGAATCCGCGCGCGTCGCCCGCGCCGTATACGTCCGGGACCGCGGCAAAGCTGAACGGGCTGTCGAATAGCTCTTCAAAGTTGCGCCACACGAGCGTGTCCGCGTCGAGGAACACGGCGCGGTCGATCCCCTTCGTGTCGAACGCCCAGATATTGAGCTTGGTATACAGGTTCTTGAAGTGCGGGTCGATGCCGCGCCCTCCGTGTGGCGGGCGGATGAGTGGTACTGCGTACGGCTCCCAGCCGACCGCGCGCGTGAGGCACAGAGCCTTTTCAGAGACTTGGTTCTCCAGGTAAGGCAGGAGAAGCCGCGCGCTGACGTTGACGCTGTGCGCCGAGTGCCCTACGACCGCGACGGCGAGGGCAAACCCGTCGCTCAAGAGCGCTGAAACTACTGCGCGCCTGCTAGGCAGGGAGCCGTCCCAGTTCGCCACGGTGACTGGGGCGATATTTCTGTTAGAGCCCAGTGAGCGATGTATGGATATCTGTATATATCTGACTGAACAGATATGTGCCGGGGGGGATACGCACAAGTTCTGGTAGTCATCCAGCGGGTTATACGGGCGGCCGGGGTAGAATATCTTCTTCAGCGTCCAGACGACGATCGCACCCAGCACGAGCGCCCCAAAAATTCGCAGCTTGCGGTGCGCGCGTTTTACTGGCGGGGCTTCGCGATCCATGGGCAGTCGCTCGTACCGGGAACTGTCGAATAATCGCATGAGGGAAGAAGGAGGTATGTGTGTTTAACCCGTGACTATCAAGTCATTTATCCAACGTCGGAGCGTGCCACACCCATTCAAACGCCATTGCCGAGTTCTTCCCATATCATATATTACGGGTCAATTATACGGATGGGTCAACGAAGCCACTTCCCTAGCCCAGCTCTTCCTCTGTAACCACAAGAATTCATATGTATGACTTTTACATGGCTCTGTATGTTCAACATTCGCAAGGAGACTGCTGAAGTAGAGGTTTGACGCGCCATAAAGTCGGCACACACTTGCTAGCGAGCGCGACCTCGCTCCGTAATACTGTAGCACCTCTACATTACTTATATTCCTACTTACCCAGGGATATTTCTCAGTCGTTCACTCATATTGTGCCCGTCTGAGGTTTGTCCCTTATACCTATTTTTATTTTCCTTACTTACTTGTGTCGTAGTATTATTCCTTTCAGAGACATTGCGAGAGCAGCGCAGAGTGTTTCTGCAGCAATGTTTGGTATCCGCAGCAGAAATATCAAAGATCTTGCTTCTCCGCCGTTGCGGTACTACCTCGATGGGTCAAATAGATTTCCGATCCTATTCCGAACTTCGGCCCGATACTGATGTACGTGGGAAGAAATTAAAATATTAATTAAAATATTCCGAGCCCTATTGACCTGCATATTTGATGCCTTACATGTTCTGTTTGATGAAGTGGTAAGCGCGGTCTTAGACTGTTTTATTTTATTTTGTTGTCTGCCTTCGGTTCGAGTCTTGTTGTCAACGACCTTTTTATTCACTTTTTTTTTCACTTCCTCACAATGCCCGTCAATTTTTAAATGTACCCTTGATAGTCCTATTTATCTATGTACTAGTCCCAAGCTACAGAACACCGTTTTTGCGGAGCTTTCGAGTTTCGGCCCTTACAAGATATGGAACCACAGTCCCGGAACGCATCTTTGCAATACTCGCTCTCTTTTTTACCTTTACAGTCCTGGATGGGGCACTTTGCACAGGTGCGTGGTTTCCGTTGCTTCTTCCGTGCCGGGCCAGGTATCGCTTCTGCGGCCCGCTTTCGAAAGAGTTGATTCATCTGCGACCACAGTGATGGAGCCTCCGAGCTCGAGAGACTAGTCGATGTACTGGCCACTAGCTGAGGGGGTTGATTATGTTCCGCAGTGGTGGGTGAGCTAGGAGGAATTTGCGAAAGTGTAAGGAGGGGAAGTAATCCTTTTGAGACGATGACCTGAGTCTGAGCAGGCCATTGTAGAACATTTGGTGCAACAAGAGAGCGTTGAGGATCTCTCAGAGAGGCCAAGACTGGTCGGCGTACTGGTGCTGTCACAGAGAGTGACTGCCTGACATCGATGTTGGTTTTCCACTCGGCATAATACCCACTTAGTTGTTCGAGAACCTAGGAATCTAAAAGTACATATTTCAAAATTTGGAACCCTGTCCGAGTCTGAAGGACGCACCTTGTATGACACTTCATCCTTTATATAGTATTCAGCACGCCGATTCCATATTTTCACCACCTCTTTCCAGTTCGGGCCGGCCGCTCTTGAGTTGAAAGCGGATTCGGTTGCCATTAGCCGGCTGAACAAGTCTCTCTCCTCGGGTGTATGAACGGGAAGCACAGGTTTACGAGTGCCTTGACGAGACGCCAAGAATTTGTGGCGCTGCTGCCAGTCAGTGAGCGGGTTATAAATACCCATTCCCGATGCGGCACGGACAGTAGGTGGAATGGTAAGAACCCCAGAAACCTCAGAGGTCCGAACATACAAGTTCCCGTTTACCCAATTGGGTGGAACTGTAGTGGCTGAATAAGCTCCTGGACGAGAGCCTGTCTGATTTGTGAGCCAAATGCAGTCGTGTCCCTGGTAGCGTTCGCCGGTGCTGTTATATGTGCCAACCTTTAATGGAACATGAACGAGATGCCCAGGAAGAAAATGAGAAAACCTACCAGCAGATTATGGCGCAGAATGAAATCCTGGATACAAGCAAGAAGATATCGAATTGAGACTCCGGATGTCGGGAGGCAGGAAAGAAGATGTGTGTGAACACTACCTTTGGTTAGACTCGTAACCGGTCTGTAACCAATTGCCGAAAAATGTGGCAAGCACTTTTGGTGGTTACCTGAAAGTGCTTGCCACGTTTTTCAGCAATTGGTTACAGACTGGTTACGAGTCTAACCTTCGGTCTTGTTTGTCCCACGGTCGCAACCATAGATAGTCAAACCGCCTGCTTTTGCATCTGCACCAAGGGCATGATACAGTGCAATTCCGGGCGGGTCGGAGACAAAACCGTTGCGGATTAATTCAAGAACATTCTTAGCCGTCTTCCATGCCGCCAGATTGAAGAGGGGCGCATTGGTCTTGGCGTCCTTTAAAGGACCATAGGCTTGAAATACTCCCTCGACGAGCGGAAAGAGAACTTCAGCAGGTGGGATAGATCGCTTAGTACAGTGCCGCCAAAGCCATTTAGACTTTCTACGCAGCAGCTGGTCCCATGTCTGCGGAGGATTTTGTTTCGAATCCCAAGCAAGGATGCGGTGTTTATCATCCTTGTCGGGTATGAAGAGGGCGTCCCGAAGGGCCTGTACAAAATCGAGTCGCAGTCAGTGGGATCAATGACGGTGACAAACACCAACATACTGCATAGGGTTGATCTTTGATGGCGCTTGACAGATCGCCGGCCTGACGAAACCAGAGAGAAAACTGATGCAGTGATGGACTCGCGTAGAATTAAAAAAGATGGATACGAGAGACAGCGTCAGAGACAAAATTGATGCAGCTGATGGAAGCCACAGAGGTAGTTCCGTCCATGTCGTCAAGCCCACTCACTTCGGACCTTGCCGTAGGCACGACGAGCAGGCCATACTGTGGCATTGCCGGGGTCATAATTTAATTCCTTCTCCTTCCATTCCGAACAACATACACCTGCCTAACTACTTATTTTTTTTTTCGTGCGCTGGGCCTCACCACACATCCAGATGCGGATGCGGTCGTAGACTCAAACACGCCGGTCAGGCTAGGATTATGCTCAATGGGAGGTGGGCCGGGCACCTAAGTAGCCGAGTTTTTTTTTAACGTGCTCATTCACGGTTCGACTTGCCCATCTTCGATGATATAATATATCTCCCACAATCCAACACATCTCGTAAGGTCTGCGCGCGGTCCTCATCCAGCGCCTGCTCAAGCTCGGGAGAAATTTACATAAAGGACAAGACGTCGGGTGTGCGGGTGAGTTGGTGGATTCAGGTTTTACTAGTCCGACCTCCCTCATGCGCTACTCTTCCCAGGCGGTGCACCTAGTCCGGGTGGTATGCGGAGGGAAGTGATGCGTCTTCTGGGCCTCCCACCGGTACCACGGACCCGACGCCAGCGATATCGATACCACCACCACTGATGAGGAAATCCGTAGTCAGTGATCGAATGCGTATCATTTAAAATCACATAAAGCCAATTCGGCGACGCCTGGTAAGTATGGGTTTTATTTAGTGATACCTGCTGCCGAATCGCAAAAGATATGGTGGGGTACCGCGATGCGCTGCGCTCTAGTATGCCGTATCATAGTGATGGCAAGGTTGAACCGTGGGACCTTATTTCTTCAATTGGACGGGTCGTGAAATCGCTGGGTTCACATAAAAAGTCAAATTGTTTTATGACCGGGGACACTCCATTATTTATCTAGTATCCTCTCTACCGATAAATACAAGGGAACGTACATCGTTGTAATTTAAATATCCTTTAAGCACGCTCGAATTTCATGTCCTTTTACATCCACCATGTCTTCGTATGCCTCTTTCCACCATCTGAATTCCTCCGCATAAACCCCTCCATATCTGGCCGCCTCCTGAGCCGTAATTCACTCCATCTCCTCCAGCGGCAGAACTTTTTGAACAGAAATTCGTGGAGGCACCAAATCGCAGTTTTGAATCAGAGGACTTGAAGCTGGCTAATTCACAGACAAGGCCTGTGACTTCCACGCCTATTTACTGCTCTATTCGGTGAAACGAAGATTATTGAGGGAATGCCATACCCGAAGATGGCGGTGATTCGAGCCCAAAGAGGAAATCCTTACTGACCAAATTTCCGCGGGGGCAAAAAAAAAAGATCAGTATCAGAAACAGCTGGTGGATGTTGATGGGGATTTTAGTGGTCCTTGGTTACTTCATCAGGTCTCCTGAAATTTTGTGTGACTCAGATATTCTCGAGAATATATCTATCGCTATGGGAAGTCACCCAGTATCCGACAGATACAAGGGAGCGTACATCATTGTAATTTAAAGCACACTCGAATTTCATGTCCTTTTACATCCAGCATGTCTTCGTATGCCTCTTTCCACCACCTGAATTCCTCCGCATAAACCCCTCCATATCTGGCCGCCTCCTGAGCCATAATTCGTTCCATCTCCTCCAGCGCCAGAACGGAGTCGGTAGAGTCGTTGGCGTCATGGAGAAAAGGCTTCAGCAGAGTATAATGCACAATGCGTATTTCGTCCTTTAGCCGTGCCCACAGCGTCGGACTCCGTGCTTTTATGGCCAGATTGGCGTTGTAGATGTAAGGAAGTCTTATGCACGTCCCACCAAAGTACAGGTTCAGAAAAGCTTGATCGGCTTCTCCCAGCGGAAACACGGCCACCTCCAATGCGGCGCGCATGCTTTCCAGCACGCGCGAGGACGGCGTAAACGCCATCACGCCCGTGTTGAGTGTGAGACGGAACCCATGCGCGTCACCCGCACTGTATACATCTGGCACTGCGGCAAAGCCAAACGGGCTGTCGAACAGCTCGTCAAAGTTGCGCCGCACGAGAGTGTCCGCGTCGAGGAATACGGCGCTGTCGATGCCCTTCTTGTCGAGTGCCCATATGTTGAGCTTGGTGTATAGGTCCTTGAAGCGGGGGGTAAATGTCTTTGCCGCCGTGAGGCGCGGGTATCAGCGGGACGGTGTACGGCTCCCACCCAACAGCCCGAGTGAGGCACAGTGCCTTCTCCGAGACTTGGTTCTCTAGGTAGGGAAGAAGCAGCCGCCGTGCACTGACGTTGGCGCTCCGCACCGAGTGGCCGAGGACAGCGACGGCGATTGCATAGCCATCGCTATAAAGGGATGAAACAACGGCACGCCTGCTGGGCGGGGACTGGATGTGTGTGTGGACGGTAGTCTCAAACGGATTTCTGTACGCCATGATAAACAATCGAGTAATGGGGCACAAAAAAGAACCTACATATTTTGGTAGTCGTCCAGTGGGTTGTAAGCACGCGGGCCAAGGGAAAGAAATATTCTCGTCACAACGTAGATGGTCGCTGCGCAGAACGCCACGACCACACCGATGCGCAAAGCGAGTACTTTCCCGGATTTTGGCGGTGCGCTGTCACGGTAGTCTGGCGGTAATCGCTCATACCTCCAGCTCTTCACGTATCGCCTGAATGTGGGCAAAGGCATGGGGAATTGTGCAGCCCCACCGTGACAGTGATACATAATTATATACAAACCTAAGTGGCCGCTGTTTCCACCGTTCCGGTTGTTGGTTTGACTGGTCCGTTGGTATGTATTATTTTGCCGCGCGTTAGCCGGATGCTACAACCCTGACGAGCACAGCTAGAACGGCGAGGGGCGGACGCCGTCGCAATTGGAGCGGGCTTTTCGGTCATCAATATGGTATCAGCGGGTTTGCCTCTCAAATCCAGCTTGTATTGTGAGCCTGCGAGCGATCGCGCCAGAATAAGTCAGGGCAAAATCAATTTTGGCCGCCCACCGAAAGCGAGCCATCGAGCAGCAAGTAGCGCCTACCTTTATGGATTCCCATGATGTGTGCGCCGTAAACAGTCCAGGTATGTGATTCGGAAGCATTACAATTGTATAGGCGTCGACTGCGCACAAGAAGTATGATTCATGAAGACCAACAAGTAGTCTCTAAAGAAAATCCAGCTAGCTGGATCTTTCTACTGACCGGCGCTGATCGACGTCAACGGAAAGCAACTTTGTGGCGGTGCAGGATTGATTGATTGTCTCGGAATGCTACTTACAGCACTGTCGGTCGTTGATTATTTGGGACGCTCCAACCGGTCCATTTCAAAGCGCGGTTTCCAGGTGAGTCCTCCGTTAAATGGTTAAATCGATACACCGTCCGACAGTCGTATAGCGACAGTGTCCACTGGGTTGTGTAAGACTCGGGATAATTTATTTCTCCACTAGGTCTGATCCCCATGCCATCTGGTTTCATGCCAGAAGAATGCCAGTTTGAAAGTTGAAACATTTGGACCAGACATTTTCTAGCTATAGTGCATTTGTTGAGGCTACATCTGAGTCGATGTAGGTACCCTGATGGGGCTGTGGAATCAATCTAGTTCCGCCAATTTTGTCCAACAGCTATTATCTGGGCGTCTGGTTGACTCTGAGCTACCATTGCAGGCATTACAGTGGGTATTTTATTCTCCTCACCATCATCGCCTTGTGATTCTTCACCGGCGGGGTTACAATAATGCTCATTGAGCAATACAACTAAAAATAAATTACATGAAAATTGGTTTGAAAGTTATAGCAATTACTATTTTACACGGGACTCCTCAAATCAGTCTTCGGTCAGTTAATCGACGCTCAACGCAGCCTCCGCCTCATGTTCGGCAGCCTTAATCAGGTTTTGCAGCACCTGTTTATGCCCCGTAACTGAGGAAGGTTAGCAGAGGTTTGGACGAGTGTCCACTACGCACCATTTCCTGTCCGCACATGGTCTGCAAACTGTTCTGTCCACTGTTTTACAAGCGCAGTGGATAATAACCGGCTTTCGGCACGTAGCGCATTCGTGAAGATTTTGTCTTTGCCATCAGGGAAGAGGTTAACGACCATATCGGCCACCGCGCTGTACAGAGGGAAGCAGATTACTACAGCGCGTAGAAGCCCCTGACGGGGGGTTAAGCGCGCGAAGTTTTCGATTATCTGGGAGCGATATTCCAGATCTGGGACACGCAGATATTCCTCCTGCATCTGTTCGTTCGTACGCATTCCGCCCAGGACTGCCTAACAGCACAACATCAACCAGCCTGAGAATGGAAAGAGGGCAGATTGCGTACGAGGAACTTGGACCGGGCAGAATGTTTAGTTGCGGCTTGTGGGTTTATTTTTATCTCAAGTAGATAGCTAGGAGGTTCGCCGCTTAGCAAAAAACTAAAATAAGTAGCTGGAGAATATCGCGCACGTATGGTTCAATAAGTAGTCCCGAGGCTGATTTGCGAGGTCTGCAGAGAACGCACCCCAACACAAAAGGGCATCTCTCCAGTTGTCCAGCCATTTCATGAAGAGTTTGAGGCCCGCTTGCATCGACGCGTCCTCGTGGTGTTCCAGAACAGTTTTGTGGTCGACACAGGAGGCCTTATGTCCCTTCCAATCGTCCTTCTGACATTCCGGAGAGCAGTAACGGGCGATTTGACATCTGGAGCACCTGCGCAATTTAGGATCGCCAGGTTGATTACACCGATAGCAAAGGTCATTTGACCTAACGAAGGAAAGGTATTAGGCTAGAATAGAAGCGAGGAGGACGCAATAGACCCTGCACAAAACATCATCGCTGGCATCTTGAATGCTTTATGACTTGTTTCTGAGGAAGAGAACGTTGAAGAAAGGAGACAGGATATTTTGATGCCATCAGCTAACCGATATGACAGTAAGTACATGGCCATAAAATAAAACTGGCAAGAGCGCGACAAGCGGCACCCTGCTGTTTAGCAACTTTGAGCCCAACTTGCTCCCCTGTCCAGTTTCAGTGGTCCGTTATTGTTCCCAGCAAAAAAAAATGTGACAAGGTGAGCCACAAGTTCGGAGTCTCAGACGCTTTAGTGGTTCTAACTTCGTACCTCGTCCACCTAAAGGAATAATATGATAAAATAAATATGGTGTTAGGAACACATTAGTATTAATAGCATGCCCCTATCTCCCTTCCCCTCGCCCGCATCATGCGCTCGTACGCCTCTCGCCACCACCGCACCTCCTGTGCAAACAGGCCGCCACCCCGCGCCTCTGCTTGCGTCATCGCCTCCTCCGCCTGCACCGGCGACAGCACCACGTTCTCCGACACCGTCTCGTGCAGGAACGGCTTCACCCCCGTATAATGCACCACGCGCATCTCGTCCTTCAGCTGCTCCCACAGCACCGGGCTACGCGCCTTGATCGCGAGGTTGGCGTTGTACACGTACGGCAGCGCATCGCCGTCCCGCCAAAGTAGAGGTTCAGGAACGCCTGCTCTGCCTGCTTGAGCGGGAACACTGCCACCTCCAGCACGCGCGAGGACGGCTTGAACGCGAGGACGCCGGCGTTGAATGTGAGACTGAACCCGCGCGGGTCGCCCGCGCCGTACACATCTGGTACAGCCGCAAACGCGAACGGGCTGTCGAACAGCTCGTCAAAGTTGCGCCGCACGCCGAGGGTGTCCGCGTCGAGGTACACGGCGCTATCGATCCCCTTCTTGTCGAGCGCCCAGATGTTGAGCTTGGTGTATTGGTCCTTGAAGCGCTGGTGGATGCCCTGCCCGTCATGCGGCGGGCGGATGAGTGGCACAACGTACGGCTCCCAGCCGACCGCGCGCGTGAGGCACAAGGCTTTTTCGGAGACTTCATTCTCCAGATAGGGCAGGAGGAGCTGCGCACTGACGTTGGCGCTCTGCGTCGAGTGCCCGAGAACCGCCACGGCGAGGGCGAACCCGTCGCTGTAGAGCGACGACACGACTGCGCGTCTGCTCGGTGGAGAGCCCTCCCAGTTCTCCACGGTGATTGGAGCAGAATTTCCGTTGAAGTCCGGTGAGAACAATATAATGAAACTTGGTTCAAGGGGATTATTCCTGGGAAAATACGCACAAGTTTTGGTAGTCGTCCAGCGGGTTATACGGGTGGCTGGGCTTTGATATCTTCGTTAGCGTCCAGACGACGACGACACCCATCAAGATTGCTCCAAATATGCGCAGCTTGAGGTGTACGAATCTTGTCGGCGGGGTGTTTTGGTAATCTGTGGGCAGCCGCTCATACCGCCAGCCCTCGAATAGTTGCATGGAGGAGAGAGGCAAGTATATTTTTTTACCTATCACTGACAGCGCTGATGCATTTAAGATCCATCGCCTCATACCAACGTTTGGGCAGTGTAACGAGCACTCAATTTCAAATGCGGTTGCCGACGAAAAGTCCTGGGCCTTGACGGGAATGCTGGTAGATACTGCGGTCAGATCGCGTCAGAATGTAAGAAGCGTCAGAACGCCAGGAGCATTGCATGGTGGAGGTAGGCGGCGATCCAATCGAATGCAGAAATGCGACTCCCTTTGGGCGATCGACGTTGGAGGCAAAAGGCAACTTTGTGGCGGTGCAGGATTGTGGATTATTTTCGAGCCAGCGCGCTCCACGGAAGGTATACGGTGATTATTGTCATCTCTGGTAGATATTAACTGCGTAGTAAATAGTTGCGAGCGGGAATGAAGACCAAGATGTAGTTATCGTCGCACGACAGCCAAGGGTGTGCTGGATTTAGATGGGTCTCTTCAGGCTCTTGACCGTCCTGGGCTCTCTGTGCTACTCGTGTGCTTGCTCTTCCTGCGCCGGACTAGACTACATGGCGCGGGGGTGCTCTGCTGCATCTGTTGGCAGGGCGTGGAGCGGGACGGGCAGACGGGTGGTGTGGTGCTGCGGCGATGACGACTCTTGAGGACAAAGCGGGCTGGGGTGAAAAACAAGTGGGACAATGGGGTGTTGGCGGGTGCGGCGCGGGGAGGAGGGCGAGCGTCGTGAGGTGCATGAGGGACATGAGTACTCGGGGGAGGGCGGCGGTTGTGTCGCGGGGGGCGAGGCTGCTCAGGCGGGGGGCAAGGTGGAGGGGGAGGAGAAGGTCGGGCACAGTGAGGTGCGGCCGAGGGGACGCGATTTTGAGGTGCTTGAGGGCGGGGAGGCGGAGGGCCGGGGCCTCGAGCGAGAAGAGGAAGACCTCGGGGATGCGCAGCTCGAGCGTGCGGAGACGCGCAGCGTGGGTTAGGTGTCGCTTTGCTTGAGTGTCTTGAGGCAAGGTTTTGGTTGAGTTGCAGTTTTCCCACGTTGCTGTCGTCAAGTCGTGGCAACTCCCAACCGCTTTGCTCTGTCGGATGGCATCCCCTGCGTGAACAATGCGTGAATATTCTTTTTGTATTTCTGCCTTCCATTTACTTCTTTCTGTTCATTCTTCATCCCTTCCCCTGCCCAGCCGTGTCCTCCAATCTGATTCCCGGATGGCCACCGTGTCTGAATCCCCGCCTGTGCGGTACTCGATGTCGCGTCTAGCGCAAGACCCTGCGTTTCCTGCATTGAACCCAAGAGGCTGGTGCAGTCCATCCAAAACTTCGCGAGCGCCAGGCCTCTTTCTGAGTGTATGCGGTCTCTGGCTCAGCGTGCTGTGCGCACAGGAGGAGCACGCTCCCGCTCCCGCGTGTATACGCTCGTGTGGTCGCAGTCGATCGCGTGCGACTGGATGGATTTCAAACACAGAGCCAGCATTGGGGCGAACGCGCGCGCATCCGCTCCGACTTACTTCGCACGCGTGCGGCGCACCGGAGGGCGGTGGGGCTGCCAGATGCTGCCGGGTTCAGCTGGCGAGCGCCAGCGCACCAGTAACGGCCCCGCTCCAACTCGCTCGCGTGCGCCTGCAGGGTTCGTTGGTGCTCAGATCCGTGACACAGCTGCGACGCGACGCGCTCGGTTAGACGCCCGCCGTTTTACCAAGCACACGTCTGCGCCTCCGCGGCCCCCAACGCACTCCCACGTCAAGGCGCGCAGAGTCTCCCTGATCCAGTCGCGGTTTGCATGCCCGCACAGTGCTGTACCTCTCATACCTGTGTTTCGTTCTCGCGCCGAGTTGTAGCAGCGTGGCTGCAGAGTCCCGGCGTTACCACTTCCGCTCAGCCTTTTTGCACAGGTGTCGGCAATCCACGCCGACTCGGCTCGAAGGAACAGCGCACGCTCGAGTTGCAAGTTCAGGGTTGGCGCGTCATCGACTCGGCCGAGACTTGGAACCTCGCACAGGGCTTCGCCCGCTAGCGCAAGACATACCTGCGGTTCGTGCCCCCAGCATCCCCCGCTCCAGTCTATTTATTATTTTTTCACGGCTGAGATAAATGAATATAATAACATTTTCGCTTTTCACCTGCAAAACCTTCCTTCACTCGAGTCCTCGAAGCTGAAGAGTCGCCGGGGACGCGCATCGTATGCATCCAGATAATGAGAGCACGTAGATATACATAATTAATGATAGGCGAACTCGGAATATATGGGGGGCGATATTAGGAGGACTAATCCGAGTAAATGTGCATAAATCCGACCCGTTGCGGTAAACTCACGCTAGAATATGCTGCAGACGCCTACTTATTGGGACGTGTTGTGATAACATCCAGACGGGTTCGAAAAGACATTTCAATTTGGGACGAGAATATGCATGCTGAATGAACTTTCAATGCCCTGTAAACATATTTTGTAGCGGCAAAAAATAGGAATCCAAGGAGTGGAAAAAATCCGGGCAAGTAGCTAAGGTAGAGCTAGACTCAGAATTGTGAGCGTGAGGTAAACAATAAATGAGGTGAATTATGACATTTGGGAAAACTTGGTACTATATTTTCAGTGCAAAGAAGAACGGTGGGATATATAATTGGCAGAACGTATATCAAGTGTCTCTCTTCTGAGATTCCCGGGTACTGAATCTTGTGAATTTTGCAAGTACCGCCACTGCTGTACCGCAGATCAAGCCCAGTCTGGGCGGCAAAGATAGCTGTCCTTGAGTGATGCACAGCCGTTTGTGAAGACGGTTCAGCACCACCGAGTCCCCATCCGGAAAAAGCGCGCAAAGATAGATGATATTAAGAAGCAAGATGGATAAATTGCCTTTTTCGGTCTTGGGTGTTCACCGCTTTGCATCTGTTGGGACCGGGAAAAACCGATGACATCATGGAACACTGCGGCTGCAATGCTTGTCATTGGCAGATTTTCAGGACCAAATTTTTCCTATCCGAACCAGCACTGTACTAGGTAGATTGACATTTTGACAAATAATAGGAAACATAGAATGGGTATCTTTACACAACTTCATACAAAACTTTCAATACTACAAATCCAATTGTGCAACACACATCTTGACAATTCACCCATCTACAGGAGGCATGAGAATACATAACTCAAAAGAAATAAAAACAAATCATACCAGGATGGCTCTGATTCAAGTCAAATATAAGGCAACTTTCTGATCCTCAGTGTTGAGGCATCCGAAGAATACTCCGGGAAAGAAGCCCTTCGCTCCCGCTGTGGCTGTGGCCGTTTAGCACTATGTTCAAGCAGAAGGCGCACCATAGACTGGTGACCATTGTCCAATGCTGCCTGTAGGGCATTCCCATAGAACACACCCTCTGCATTAACATCTGCACCGTGATTGATAAGCAGGTCGACTATTGACTCATGCCCTTTTGCTGATGCCGCCTGCAGTGCATTCCCATAGTGCCCACCCTGTGCATTCACATTTGCACCCTTCTCAATGAGCAGGTGGACAATTGACTCATGCCCTTTTACTGATGCTGCCTGTAGTGCATTTGCATAGTGCCCACCATGTGCATTCACATTTGTACCCTTCTCAATGAGCAGATGTACTGTTGATTTATTCCCACCACGTGATGCAGCCTGTAGTGCATTTCCGAAGTGTCCACCTTGGGCATTCACATTTGCACCCTTCTCAATGAGCAGGCAGACAATGGACTCATGCCCTAGATAGTATGATGCTGCCTGCAATGCATTTCCATATTCTCCTCCTTGTGCATTCACATCTGCACCCTTCTCAATGAGCAGGTGGACAATGGACTCATACCCCGAGAATGATGCAGCCTGTAGTGCATTTCCAAAGCGTCCACCCTGTGCATTCACATTTGCACCCTTCTCAATGAACAGGTGGATAATTGACTCATGCCCTTGATAGTATGATGCTGCCTGCAATGCATTTCCATATTCTCCTCCTTGTGCATTCACATCTGCACCCTTCTCAATGAGCAGGTGGACAATGGACTCATGCCCTGAGGATGATGCAGCCTGTAGTGCATTTCCAAGGAGTCCACCCTGTGCATTCACATTTGCACCCTTCTCAATGAGCAGGTGGACAATGGACCCATGCCCCGAGGATGATGCAGCCTGTAGTGCATTTCCAAAGCGTCCACCCTGTGCATTCACATTTGCACCCTTCTCAATGAGCAGGTGGATAATTGACTCATGCCCTTGATAGTATGATGCTGCCTGCAATGCATTTCCATGTTCTCCTCCTTGTGCATTAACATCTGCACCCTTCTCAATGAGCAGGTGGATAATTGACTCATGCCCTTGATAGTATGATGCTGCCTGCAATGCATTTCCATGTTCTCCTCCTTGTGCATTAACATCTGCACCCTTCTCAATGAGCAGGTGGACAATGGACTCATGCCCTGAGGATGATGCAGCCTGTAGTGCATTTCCAAAGTGTCCACCCTGTGCATTCACATCTGCACCCTTCTCAATGAGCAGGTGGACAATGGACTCATGCCCCGAGGATGATGCAGCCTGTAGTGTATTTCCAAAGTATCCACCCTGTGCATTCACATCTGCACCCTTCTCAATGAGCAGGTGGACAATCGACTCATGCCCCGAGGATGATGCAGCCTGTAGTGCATTTCCAAAGTGTCCACCCTGTGCATTCACATTTGCACCCTTCTCAATGAGCAGGTGGACAATGGACTCATACCCCCGAAAGGATGCAGCTTGTAGTGCATTTCCATATTCTCCTCCTTGTGCATTCACATTTGCACCCTTCTCAATGAGCAGGTGGACAATGGACTCATGCCCTTGACAGTATAATGCTGCCTGCAATGCATTTCCATGTTCTCCTCCTTGTGCATTAACATCTGCGCCCTTCTCAATGAGCAGGTGGACAATGGACTCATGCCCCAAGGATGATGCAGCCTGTAGTGCATTTCCAAGGTGTCCACCCTGTGCATTCACATCTGCACCTTTCTCAATGAGCAGATGGACTATATCCATGTAGCCATGGTAGGATGCAACAATCAATGGCTTGTCATCAATGGGTCCTTCTTGCACTAGAAGTTTCTTGAATATATGCTGCAAGTTGAACAGCACTGCAAACCAAAGCTTTGTTGGATTTTTTGGCCAATTGTCATAATTCCATGGAATATTCCAATCACCTTCCCTGTGAAAGCGGGCCACTTCCCAGAAATCATGCCATTGAGAAGCCCCACCCAGAAAACTCAAAATTAAATTCTCGAGTTGGAGTTCTGGCTGGCCGGCAGCATGGGTAAAAAAATGCCGAAAGGCATATTCAAGGAGTGCATGTCTATCCAGTAATGAATATGCAACATTCAGAGCCTTTGGGAGGTCTTGGAAAGTCTCAAAGGACAAATATGTGAGACATGCTTGAGTGATCTCTGTCTGTGCCCATGGAAATTTAGTTGCTTGCACACTGTCCAGGTAACCCTGGGTAGTGTAATGAATCAGCCGGACATGGCCATCTGCTAGGTCAATGACCATCAATCCCCCACAGACACTGACAATGTATGTGATGTCGAGAATATTGTCTGGATCAAGTGACTTGGAGTCCACTTCAATTGCAATTGCCTCCTGCAACTCTGCAATAGTAAGGGGTCTCTTGGCATTTGCAACCCAGGTGAGAGCTAAGAATGCAATTTTCCTGTCCTCTTCACTTTGTGACTCAATCCGCTCTATGGCTTCATTATATGTGTGCTCTAAATCTTTGGGTAGATTTTTCAGAGCTTCACGGAGTGATGTCACGGTGATCTTGGTAGCAAGGGAGTCAATATGGAGCTTGGCGAGTAGGAACCTGCACATAACATTTAGGTATATTCTTCAGAGCTAAACAAATTTAGAGGCCCACATTCCCTCAACATTATTAAGGATTTTTGCCTCAATTTCTTGGTGCAATTCGGGCCGGGACTGGACATGCTTCAACAAGCGAGGTGACATCTGAATGTGGCTGTCCACATATTGACGAATGTCATCCTCCGTGACACGTATTTCAAGGGTATGCATCTCAGGAAAGAGGGTAGGATTGAGTGTGATATGAGGTCTTGAAGTCAGCATCACATTGGTTTTGGGGCCCAATGTGGCAAGATGATTGAGTAGCCAATGCCGCTGATCCTCCGGATATTCGTCGAGGGCATCAATTACAAAATAAACCTTTGAGTATTCTGCAATGACACCGCACAACACATTGTCAATCTCCTGTACCGAGGGCCGAGTGCGGTGATCGTGGTGATGCTCATATAACTTGTGCACTGAAGCCACAAGTGGTTTACCTATCACAAGTTGCCACCACAGACGGGCAAGGAGATTTTCTGGAGACTGCAGATCACCCTCCTTGTGATTTAGGTAAAGGCAGGCGACACCGATATTCTCGCTTGGCTGGAACTGGGCTTGAAGATAGTTTACGACAACTGATCTAATGGCAGGTAATTAATTATACACTCACAACCCCAACTGAGTTGGACTTACGAAAGCACAGTTTTTCCAGCACCCGCTATCGGCAATATATTAGCGGATGCAAACGGCCAGAGAAGAACATACGGATGCCGTGACACCACAGAGTTCCCCCAACGCTCTCTTTCCAGGTGGTGAAGCCTACGTCCACGAGGAGCCATTGTCCGGTCCCTCCCTGGTGCGTGCCAAGAATATCTTTGTGTCGCCGGAAAGGATTGAGTGGTGACATCCACTCGATGATTTTGTCTCGCTTTGCGGCTAGATATATGTCAGTACATACACTGTACCAATGCCGGGCACCTCACTTTCATTATCCTGTCGCTGCTCTTGGGATGAATCCCTGGGATATTGTTAGCCTCGATGACCCAGATTGAGAAGGCACTAACCAAATATCCATTGTCAACCAGCTATTGAGCAAAGCCTTGAAGTGCTCCATCTTCCTGATATCCTCCTGTGTCCCCTTCTTATTCCGCAGCGCCCAGGTCACTGCCTTCCAAGCCTTGGATGACCGCGCCTTATTGGCGGACTGCAGATTGTCGCAAACATGCTCCATCACCAGCTTGAACTCAGACAGCGGGTCCTTGAGCTGTTGGATCCCGTTGACGGATTGGTTGTGTTTCAGGCGATCCTGGAGATCCTTCAGCAGTGGCTCGAGGTGGCGGAGTTCGCCAAGCATGTCGCGTTGTTCTTTGGCTGCATTGATGACATCGAAGCTAACCTCGACACCTGCTTTCACAGTGGCAAGGAGATCAAGGATGCCGACAACCAAACCGAAGATTTCAGCCATGAGACTCTATGGAGGGGGGGAGAAAGAGAGCTGGCAGGCGCTTAAATGCTGTAGACTTGTCGCTGCTGTAAGATCATCACTTGACCGGCGCGATTATGTAATCTCGTATCAGTATCGATTCGCAAGCGATACCACCAGGCATCTCCAGCACATGAATGAACCCATCGACTTCAGGAATTACCGGCCACCAGTTCAAATACTAAGGCCCTCCGGGCATCCCCTGGTACCTCCAAGTACACCTTACTAGACAGCTGGACCAGTTAACAATTAATTTGTAGCCAGCAGTTGCTAGGGATCCCCACCGTAACCGTATACGGTTACGGCCGTACACAAAACGGCCGTAAAATTTTGAGATTTCGGGCCTTACGGGACGGCATACGGTACGGATTCCGGTACCGTACCAACCCGTATACGGGTGTCTAGAACGACGGCAGGGGACGGTGAGTTATGTTCAAGCCATCAAATGGAGTCATTTCTTACCTTTTTGTCTCCGTCGCAAGGGTCGACTTCACCGCAGCTCTTGTCGTTCGTGAGTTTCAGCACTTGCCGTACCGTAACCGTAACCGTATAGGTGATCCCGGAAGGCCATACGGGACGGTACGGGTTACCGTACGAACCCGTAACCGTATACCGTATTATACGGTTACGGTGGGGATCCCTAGCAGTTGCTATATGATGGCCCTACGGGCATTCCCCAAGGTCAGAGTCACAGTTCTGAGTCCGTTAAAGTTGACAGTGGTAGCTCTTTCCGAAATATTTACAGCCATTGGATGGCCCTCCGGGAATTCTCTTGTACCTAGACATTTAGTAGAAGGTTGAAAGCGGTCGCTTTATCTTGTTGAAATCAGAATCTGTAGGAGGTTCGGACCTTTTTCGGACTTCAGGTCTCCAGGTCCGATGATCTTTCATGGTGTAGCTTAACGACCGGTCCGCTGATCCGGCAAAAAGGCGCATGCAATAGACAAGTTTTAATTCTGATTTGGAGACCTGGTACCTGAGTCGGTACCAGGAACTTGTGCCCCCTCCCCTGCAGGAGTCAACCACCAACGCTGAGGTGTTGCTGTACTCGTTCGTTGCTGATTGTCGCTCCTTGATTCACTCTTCTTTGAATTTCATTTGGTTTTCATCATTTCTCTCTCTTGAAAAACTTCCTTCTGCTGCCATGCATGTGAATCCTGGGCATGACCATTCTTTTTGGGACGTCCGAGTTGTTCGACTTCGACTACCGACATCCTCACTGTTTTCTGTCGTACTAGCGCACCTCATCTCATTCTCCATCGAATCGCCTCCTGGTCCTTTATCTTTATATATGTATAATTGCGTTTTCTCTTCTTTCCTCGTCTCCTATCCAATCCAATCTCGCCTTCCTTTCTAAATATTCCTTCTATTCTCCTATAGATCGCTTTCTTTCCTTCCTTCAGTTAATTGTATTTTTCAGTTCAACTTTTATTCCATTCATTGGCTCACGAGTCGCAGATCATCCGCATTTTTCTGACCCCGGCGAGGCTGCGTTTTGCGCCCCGACTCCTATTCTTTTTTTGCGCTGGCACCTGTTCGCACGGACCCGACATCTGGACGCGCGATCGTTTCCGCATTTCATCCTGCTTTCTTCTTGTGCGTATTGTTTCTGCCATTCTCTCTTGCGAGAGGTGTCCCTTCTATTTTTTATTTATTTTTATTTTTGTGTTTGCCCCCCTCTGCTTTGGCTCAGACGCGTCGCCCCCCATCCACGCACCACACGTCGGAATTCTTGTTCGTATTCTGGGCCCGGCACTAGGGCTTGGGTGCCGAAGTTACCACAGTGGAACTACTGTGGATAGTGCGTCGATCGTCATGCCATGTTGCTTTTTTTTTTTTCCCTCCCTGCCTCTAAGCCGATCCGGGAGGGTGGGAGAGAGGCCGCGTGAAGTCAGTGGTCGTTCACGGGCGGACGGAAGCATTCAAGGGAAGTGACTCGAATACAAGGCGGCTCCGCGCGCTCTTCGAATTCCTTCCTTCCCTTGTTTCCGCCGAGTTTCTTCCTTCCTTCCTTCCTTCCTTCGCGCGTTTTTCGTCCTCCTTTATTCCTTCCTCATCTTAATGGCTCTCCGCTTCTTTTCTCCTCTTGCTCCCTTCCTTGCCTTCTATTTTTGCAATGCATCGTACTGTATATTATTTATTTCATCCTCGAATCTATTTGCGCATCACTCGCTGCTCGCTCGCGCCGTAGACCACGCTCACGTTTGCGCGCAGACCCAGCCCCAGACTGCGGACGCCCTTCCGCGAGGTTTTCATCTTTTCCCCTGGGCCACTCACTCTCCATCCCGTGCCCGCGCTTGCGTCGTACGGTATTTTTTATTTTATTCCCGAATTTATTCGTGTCTCGCTCGGGCCATGGACCGCCAATATCTCTCCCTCGCTCGCTCGGGTTGGCGTCCATCGACGTGAACATGCCTAGTCTGTGCTGGCGCACATTTACTTCCCCGCGCACAGACCCAGACAGACCATTTGGTGTTTGCTTCGAAGCCCCTGCTTCCCGTCTTGCTGTTGCATCTGGACCTGCCGCGAGTCACTCACATTTTGTTCTTGGGCCTCGCGCCGCACTCGGAGCGTAGGCTTGGCGCTAGCCACCAACGGCGTCCTGAGGGCGCTGTTTCCGACGTGGGCTTGCGCGTTTGCGTGGCTTTCGCGTTCGCGTGGCTTGCGCATTCGCGTGGCTTGCGTAGTCCAGGACTTGGGGGACGTGGGCTTGCCCTCGCGCTCGGGACTTCGACGTCCGAGTTGCGGAATCGGATTCAGGCACATATCGATTACGTTTTTTTTCTCGTTTTCATCTAATTTTTTTTTTTCCTTTACCGTTCGCTTTTTGGCCCCCCCTCCGACGGCGCGCCGTTCGCATTGTTCTCTTTGCGCTACACGGGTCAGGAACTGGGACTGGGAATTGGGTGCTTGGTCACCCTCCCCTGGAGCGCTTCTCCCTCTCCCTTTCCCCACCTAGATGCATCGACTGGGGCCAGGAGCCAGACCGGATACGTGCAGCCTCCCGGCGCTAAGGATACCCCGCCCGCCCCGATCCAGCATGCGCCCGGGTTGGACTTGGATTCGAAGCAGGGTCCACGCGGTCCCCCGTCTATTTTACCTTGCTTTCTTTCTTTCATTCCTCGCCTCTCTTTCTTTCCGTTGTCCCCCGAGTTTGCGGCGCTTTGTTCAAGTCGACCACCCGGTGTAGTCGGCCATTTGGCTTTGAGGGGCCAGGGCTTTGATCCTTCATCGAATTTGTTCTTGCACCGAAACTAAAAACCCTCATAAATCGCCCATTCACACCATGCGCCAACCCTGCGACTCGGACTCCAGTAACTACGATACCTTTTCTCGACGGAGGGTTTAATTATAATCAATGGGTTATTTCTGCAAAATTACAAGTAAAGCGTGGATCCAATTCATCCATGTTTTCTGCGACTGAACATGCAATTGAACGGCGGCCGGGACGAACGGAACACAGAAGAGCTTGGGAATAGTCATGAGTAGTTGTAAAAGGAACTCGGATTGTTCCGGCCGGCCCGGCCCGGGAATGTTCTGAAAACGGTTGAAGCAAGTTGAACTTTGGTTGAACGCTTCGAATCGGAGAGTACTACTACTTAGATAGAGACGAGGTCTAACAATTCCAGTAGCACATAGCATTAATTTAAATATACGCCAAATAACACGCCCGAATTTCATGTCCTTTTACATCCAGCATGCCCTCGTATGTGTCCTTCCACCATCTGAATTCCTCCGCGTAAAGCCCGTCGACTCTGGTTGCCCCATAATCCAAAAGTCGCTCTACCTCCTCCAGCGACAGAATGGAGTCGGTAGCTTTGTTGGCGTCATGGAGAAAAGGCTTTAGCTGATCATAGTGCACAATGCGTATTTCGTCCTTTAGTCGTGCCCACAGCGTCGGACTCCGCGCTTTTATGCCCAGAGCAGCATTATAAATGTAAGGAAGTCGCATGCACGTCCCGCCAAAGTACAGGTTCAGGAAAGCCTGCTCGGCTTCTCCCAACGGAAACACGGCCACTTCCAGTACAGCGCGCATACTGTCCAGCACGGCAGACGACGGGTGAAACACTAGCACCCCCGCATTAAACATGATACTGAATCCACGTGGGCTGTCCGCGTTGGCCACGTCCGGCACAGCGGCGAATTCAAACGGACTGTCGAAGAGCTCGTCAAAGCTGCGGCGCACCAAAGTGTCCGCGTCGAGGTATACGGCGCTGTCAACGCCCATCTTGTCCAATGCCCAAATATTGAGCTTTGTGTATTGATCCTTGAAGCGGGGGTAGATGTCTTTGCCTCCATGAGGGGGGGGTATCAACGGGACGGCGTACGGCTCCCATCCAACAGCCTGAGCAATACACAGTGCCTTCTCCGAGACTTGGTTCTCTAGGTAGGGAAGAAGCAGCCGTGCACTGACGTTGGCGCTCCGCGCCGAGTGGCCGAGGACAGCGACGGCGATTGCATAGCCATCGCTATAAAGGGATGAAACAGCGGCACGCCTGCTGGGCGGGGACTGGATGTGTGTGTGGACGGTAGTCTCAAACGGATTTCTGTACGCCATGATAAACAATTGAGTAATGGGGCGCAGGAAAAAACTTACATATTTTGGTAGTTGTCCATTGGGTTGTAAGGACGGGAACGAGAAGAAAATATTTTCGTCACAGTGTAGAAGGTCGCTGCGCAGAACGCCACGACCACACCAATGCGCAAAGTGAGTATCTTCCCAGATTTTGACGGACGGTAGTCTGGCGGCAATCGCTCATACCTCCAGCTCTTAACGTATCGCCTGAATGTGGGCAAAGGCATGGGAATTGTGCAGTCCCACAATGATACATAATTATATAAACCCCGTTCCGGTTGTTGATTTGACTGGTCGGTCAGTATGTATTTTGCCGCACATCAGGCGGATGATACAGCACGGCCAGGGCAAGACGCCGGCGCAATTGGAGCGGTGGTGTCCAGCTGTTCGGCCATCAATATGGCATCAGCGGGTTTGCCTCTCAAATCCAGCTTGTATTGTGAGCCTGCGAGCGATCGTGCCAGAATAAGTCAGGGCAGAATCAATGTTGGCCACCCACCGAAAGCGAGCCATCGAGCAGCAAGTAGCGTCCACCTTTATGGATTCCCATGATGTGCGCCGTAAACAGTCAAGGTATGTGATTCGGAAGCATTGCAATTGTATTGGCGTCGACTGCGCACAAGTATCATTCGTTCAAAGAATGCATCCGCGGGATATTTGTACTGACCGGCGTTGATCGAAAGTAACTTTGTGGCGGTGCAGGATTGATTGATTGTCTCGGAATGCTACTTACAAGCACTGTCGGTCGTTGATTATTTGGGACGCTCCAACCAATCCAACCGGTCTATTTTTAATCCTGGTGTAACCCATAGTACCTTCCCTCATCTTTTTCTTACATTCGGGCCATTCCTTCCTCAAAAAACATTCAAGCCTGCTCTACCTACATGCTTCACTGGCAGGTGTCACTGCATCATGATTTCAACTGTGAGCGGCAGTGAACGACTGAGGGGTGCATTCAACAAACGAGGTTTACTTAGGGATGTTGAAGCGTCGACTGGCTAGGATCCCTCCCAGCAAATATTAATCCACGGTGGCAGCTGCGGCTGCGTTGGTCGCAAGATGCCCGTGACTGTCTGATGTCAGTATGTACCGATATCTTGGAGCGGTAGTTGATTTGTTGCGACGTTATTGCACCGATATAATCTCGTCCGTCCGAATACTACGTACGAGACAATGTTACCTCTACCGATAAGCCGGTCGACCTCCTTCGCGAGTGGTTCTATCAACAGACTATCCGCTTTATTATGCTCCAGGCTGAGAGCGTGGAGGTCTGGGGTGTTTCCAGACCCCTCTTCTGCGCCGCCAGGTGCGAGGATATTTCCCAATAACAACGTGGCTTAGTCCCGGGTACCGAACGCCCAATTTCTCTACAACCGAAAAGACCTCGGAATCGGGGATGGCTTTCACGGAGAGAGTTTCATGCATCTGACAGAGACCGAGGTATCGCAGGTTATATGGCAGAGGAATTGCGTTATCTCCCAGTGAGAACATGAAATCCTGCAGGGTTTATGAAAGAATGGGAATTGATGATGTACGACGAGCTTACTTTAAAGGAGTCCAGCGAAACCTCCCCATACGCGTTGTTCGTCGGCGGCCCGTCCTCGGGCCACGCGATAGTCTCGGGTGCGTCGGAAATGTCACTTGAGCCATCGCCGCAGTCCTCAAGCTCATCGACACCCATTGCCTGCAACAATGTTTCGCCCATTTGCTCCAAGTCTTGAGCCGACATGCTGAGCAGCCCCCGGAATAAATCGAAGGGTCCAACAATACCACCAGCGACTGCTTCACCACCATCCCCTTCCTCCTCTTCGCCGTTCTCCGCATCCTCCACGGGCTCGCTCTGGAGCATATTCCCGATAGCGCCCGCAACGTTCTCAATCAATGCCCAATCGCCTTCACCCTCGCCCTCATCCTCCTCCAGGTCGTCGCCCGACACTCCAACATCTTGGACGAAAAGCATGAGCCGTTGCAGCTGGGGGAACATCTCGGATATCAAGAGCAGCGCGCTCCATTTTGTGTTAATGGGCGGCAAGGAGATTTCCTCCAATGTTGCACTCGATTTCGAAAGGTGCATTAATGCCTCTGTTACCACCGCCTTGTCGATAATGACGTGCATCCCCAGCGGTAGATGGTAGGCCGCGGATGCCTCGAGCTTCGCTATCTTGATCGGTCGACCTGCGGCGAAGATACCAATAAGCTCAATCGGACCCTTGTAGGAAGTGAGAGCCGGAATGGAAGAGTCGGGGAGAGTGACGCCTGCGAAACTCGGGGGTGCAACAATGTCGAGGTTTAGGAGTGCAGGACAGCAGTCAAGGAATGCGAAGAAAGCGTCTTTGACCTCGTCTGACAGACACAATGTCACATGCGAGAGATGAGGGATGGGCCCTGGAGCGGCAAGAACAGAAAGAAAAACGCGGGCGGACACCGGTTCCAGAACTTCCAGCTGTACCAGCTTCGAGGGAGAGACGAGGTGGTAGTGCTCCGCCGTGTCTTCCTTCCATTTTAAATCGTGACAGGTAAACGAGAATCCCTCCAATGCCACGCTACCGATCTCAGCGGGCCACACGACCTCGCAATCGATTACATGCATTACGCGAAGATGGGACAAAGAGGAAAGCGCCGTGGAGAATTCGAGAGAAAAGTCGAATCCCGAGATTATGAGCCTGCGGAGGCTCGTGTAAGCGTCGATGGTAGATTTGAATTGGGAGATGATGGAGCAGGATAGGTCTATGATTTTATCCATGCCGGCCATGGACATGACTCCTGGGTGGTGGGCGGCTGTAAGGGAGGTAATTGTTCGACAAGAGCTGAATGACCAGCTGCGGACCATGGTAGCAAGGCGCGGGTTCGAGCCAAGCGAGGTAAACCTTTCCTTGCTGCGCTTCAGCCTTCGTATTAGCGCGGGGGCGCGCAGTCCGTCGATTTCTTCGGGATAGGGACCCATGAAGCTCAGTATTTCAAAGAGCAGTGGCTGGGATATGTCGCGGAAGAGGTGGCAGGTCAAGGACAGGGATCTCAGGTCGGCGGTGAGGGAGGAACGCCATGCCATGCGCCAAAGTTCTATCGGGAGCGAGAAGGACATTGTAGAGGATCTAGAGCGAAGAATTCGCAAGAGCAGTTTGAAAAGCGGGTCGCGCTTTACGAACGAATGCCAAAAATGGAAAGGAACAAACAACCACGTCCCAAACAATATTAAAGGTGGTGCGGATAAAATACAGTGCTAAGTATGCAGCGCAGGGCAATTAAATAAGGATACAGGACCGTGCAGTAGTAATAGTCGTGGTATGGTAGGTATTTATCTCCCGCTCTTACAAGAACGGCACCTTCTTCATCATCTCCAAATCCTCGTCAAACGTCTCCTCCTCATCATCCATGCCCTGTTGCCCCTCCTCGTCGTACTCCCCTCCCCCATCATGCTCCCTCCCCTCCTCGTCGTCATCAAACCGCACCTCCTCCTCATCATCATGCAACGACCCCGGCATACTCGTCATACTCCTCCTCCGCCTCCTCCTCTCCCTTTTCTCCCCCTCCTCCGAAAGCTCCTCGTCCCCCTCCTCGTCCTCCGAGTCCGCATACGTCTGCGACGACGACGACCGCGACGCAGGGCTCAAGCTCCGCCGGCTATTCCCATCCGCCGACACCCCAAATGACAGCGTATTGCTCAGCCGCTCAAATGACGACATCTGCCGCAGGTCCGCGCTGCGCTGCGTCTCCCCCGGTGGTGGCGACGTCTCGCGCGACGCACTCCCATTCACCCTCGCCAGCGCCGACTGCCGGATGCTCGCCGCCTGCCGCCCGCCGCCCACCAGGCTGAAGTTGCGTATCCGCGCGAGCGTGCTCCGCCCCGATGTGTCCGACCGCGCGCTCAGCGCAGGCGACGGCGGCGAAAAGTCTGGCAGTGGGAACTCGGCCACGGGCGCCTTCCAGTAATTAAAGTCCGTGTACTCTGGCGTCCACTTGCGGTGTATCGGCGGGAACATCTGGTCCACCAGGTCTGTCATGTGGATGTATCTTAAAATTTGGGTCAGCTAAAAAGGAAGAGAATAATCAACGATGAGACGCATACGATGACTTGTACCCCGCAAGCTCCAGCAGCTCCAGTTTCACCTCGCCCGACGAGTCGATCGTGAAGATACGCGAGCTAGGGACATTCACGCTCCGATACGACAGTGCGTCCGTGATCCTGTTCCCAAAGCCCGCATAGAACGGATTCCGCGACGCCTCCCCAAACAGCCGCTGGATATCCCGCAGACACGCCATCTTGAACACCTCGGGCTTGCGCATGATCACCTCCCTGCACGTCCATCCTGAATCAGAATCTGCATAATCAGAGCAAGTAGCGGTAAGCGTACCGATGCAACGACGCCATGAGCCGGTCCGGGCTCATAATGACCGGGCCCTCGGGCAGCTGGTAATCATTCTGCTTTATCCCCTTGAGATAATCGCGCGTCGCGTCCGCCTGCCCGATCGCGCGCGACGTGAGGTACATGATCTTGTACCCGTTGCGCGTGATGTCCGTGTACAGCTTCGCGACGCCGAGATGCGTCCAGTCGCGCCCAATCATCGCGAAGACGTGTCCCAGGCCGTCCGATCTGAAAGAAAAGAAGTATCAGTAGAGCACAAGAGGTTATTTGGACGCAGTAAGCGCACTTGGTTATCGTCCCATCAATATCCGACACCAGCACCAGGTCAGTCGAGTCCCACACAAATATGCGTGCCGTGCACGCAATAGCGCCTGACGTGGACAGCGAGAAGGTGATCGTGTTTGGCCCTGGTTTCAGGTTGAGCGACTTCTGCATGAAGAGAAAATAACGATAATTGAATATCGATAAAATTGGTAGATGATGAATAAAACACGAACCAGCTGGTCAGACGTCAACCGCAGCGTCTTCGCAAACTTCCGTTTGCCGGACTCGGGCGAGGGAGGCTGCTGAGGCAGCTCCTTCACCGCGCCGGGCTGCGTCGGCATCTGCACGGGCGTTGACGGCGCAGGCGCAGAGTCCGCCGGCGGGATATCCGTCGCCGCGCGCATTGGAAAACGCTGCTGCTGCTTATGCGGATCCTTCTAAAAAACCGTAAGTAAAAGGCAAAAAAAGTAAGGGGGCCACTCACCGGCTCAGACGCCGCCCATGCCAAAGGCGGGCGCAAATCGTCGTTACTTGCTTTTGCCTTTTCGGTGGCATTGGTATCCCGTCGGCTGCGGCTCCACCACTGCACCCACGACGACGACGTCGGTTTGCCCTTGACCGCCTGCACCTTCTCCGGCGGCTCCGACTTGGAGCGGTTGTGCGTTTGGCTTGGGCGCTGCTCAACATCGCTCACGGGAGAGCCTGTCGTCGTGGTACTAGGAGGCGTGTCCGGGACGGCGCCGCCCCCCTCCTCGTCGGACGCGGGAGACGTCGGGCGCAACGGGATCCCGTCCGTCTTCTGGCGCACGAGCGCATCGCGCCACAGCACGAGCGCACCCATGAGCGGGGAACCATCACTGCGTGTGATATATCTGCGAGCAGCCGATGAGCTTATTGCAAGAAGAATAAGAATGCACTCACTGGTCGCCCGCCCATCGAATAACCAGTCGCGGATCGCCCACGACGCTCTCGTCGTCCAGGAACCGCTCAAAGTCAATCTGCCCCCGCGCAAACAGCCGCGCCGCCTCCACCTCGTCGCGACGCTCAAACACGCGCGTTCCCGCATTAGTGGTCCCATCCCGCCCGCGCCGCCCGCGTGCCTCTTCCTCGCCCTCAGAGTCAGAGTCTGCGGCTGGGTCGACGAGACTCAGCTCAAACCCGACCTTCTTCCCCTCGATCGAGACAGTAAACTTGGTCGCATCCGCCCGGTTTGCAGTCAATCGTCCTCCTGCGCCGTACCCTACCACCTCCTGCTCCTGCTCCTGCTCCTGCTCTTTCTCCTGCTCAGGCTCCTGCTTCTCCGCCTGCACCTCCTCACCCATATTCCCCACCTCCTGCTCTTCCTCTTCGCCCCAATACCCCACTGCTGCCCTTCGCCGTGCCCTCACCGGGCTCCCCTCCAAATCCGGTGGCACACTCCGGCTGCGCGCGCCGGTATTCGTGTTCGTGGTAGGCGAGTCCAGTAGCTCATTCCCATCCTCCTCCTCCAGCGTGTCCACCTTACGCTCACCCGCCCCCAATCGGATATCAAGCCCCCCGCGCGGACGCATCCCGCGCCCCCACGTCGCCGCCGCCTCCTTGCCCGCGCTGCCACCCATGCCAAACGATGCCTTCATCGGCGAGGGCTGCGGGAAGGCGCCCCACTCCCAGGAGTACTCCACGTCGAGCTTGTTACGCTCGGAGGTCGTCGCGGAGTGCATGGGTAGTGCGCGGTGTGTGGCCGGCGAGGGCGTGCGGGAGCCTGCATGATGCGAAATTAGCGGTAAAGATAATAATAGCTGGTGCAGCTTACGGTAGGTGCCGTCGTCGTCTGCGGTGATGGTACGGTCGCGGTCGTGGCGCCCGCGACGGGCGTGGTAGCCGTCGCCATCGAGGGCGATATCTGTTTTATTTTGAGTATTCATGAATAATTATGGGTGTGCGTGGTCATAATGCATAATGGATTGGCATCCCAGAATTATGCACAAGTCGCGGGGGGTTAAGAGCCACCTTCACGTCCAATGCATTATTTTGGGAGGTATGCATTATTACCCACGCAGTTGCTTATTATTTACACACCTGGCTTATATTCCACCTCGCGCTGCTCCATGGTAGCCTGGACGACCTTGAGCGCGCGGTCGACGCGCTGGTCCTGCATCTCCTCCATGGAGAGCATCGGAGTTTTCGGTGCAGGAGTCGAGGGCAGGGACGTTGACTCGATGGAGAGGTGCGACGGGCGTTTGCGGTTTATCGGGCGCGCAGTGGCGGGCGAGTCCGCCAAGTCTGGCGGAGTCGGGCCGGCATTGAGGTCGAGAAACTCTGGCTCGTCCACTTGTGGGGCGGCGCCAGCGCCGTCCTCCGCCGCGCTTTCCAGCTCGTCCGCGCCGTCCGGATCTTGCCGCGCACCAAAGCGGTCGGTGGGGATGTCCGTCGCCTGGTCGTCGTCGGTGCGCGTGGGTTGTAGCAGCGGGCTGGTTATAAGGTCCTCAGGGACGTCGTCGTCCGTCTCAAACACGAAGAAAGCTTCTCCTGCCTCGCCGATCTTCATGTCGAATGGAATTGTGTGCCCGTTGACGGATACTTTAACCTACATCTCATGAGCTGTGTATCTACCTGTATTGGCAGTCTACCCACCATCTTCTCTCCTGGGCGCAGGACTTGCCATTTGCCAAAGCGAACGTGGAAGGGCGAACAGGCGAGCTCGACGTCACCGGACGAAGTGGGGCGCTGAATGACGATAACATCGATGGCACCGGTGAGAGTTGCTGGGTTTATTGGGGGCAGGTCGCGATAGTACTGGTACGGCGCACTGATAGCGTTCACGGCGCCGCGAATGTAGTTCATGGAAAGCAGCAAACGTGCAGATTACCGCGTTTGGCATGTGTTACTCGAAACAAAAATAGAAATAGATTCTCTCTGCGCCTCTCTGCGCAAACAGCAGATAATGTATTCCACCTTCGACATCCACATACTCGCAGGCCCTACTTCATCCTAGCCTACACCGTACACCCTCGATGGGTACAACCCTGCACAACCCATTTCTGGCCAACACTTTGGGGTCAGCTGCCAGTGAGACTCGAACCTTTGTGTTGGGGATTGGGGATCCGCAAAAAGAATCAAGATGCGGATAGTCGGCCAATTGACCCGCAGGTCCCAAGGGCCGACATATTCGGACGATGAAGACGCAGTTAAGCCGCCTTCCCGGCCGCTGGCGAGGAGCATAGCGTTGCGCGTTTCTCGGGGAACCCCATCCATCGAAATCCGACACTTGGCCAGCTTTTTTTATGCTCCTCGCGGTGGCCATAAAAACCTTTGAACGGTCAATTTCGCCTTAGTAAACTATCTAGCACATAATCCAAGACAAACGTCGCCAATTTATGGCTGCGTTTTATTTGTCGGAGCACTTCACTATCCAATCCGAGTCAAACTTATCGGGTGCGAGGCGGGCAAGCCTTGACTGTGACCGTGCTTCGTAGATGAAACCAGATCCCAAGCTCCAGGCGCAAACACAACACCGGCAACGCAAACTTCGAGCCCGACCTGCGGGGTGTCCTCCAGCTCCTCATGACGCACGCTACCGAGCCCGACCGCTTCATCAACGACATGGAGCTCCTCCACGTCCGGACGCTGTGACGCGCATCCAAGTATTAACGGACCCCCTCGACGACGGCGCCGAGCGGCCCTGGGATCTGCAGACGCTTGACCTCCGGGGAATGTGGCTCGGCGCCAACCCCAACGACTCGAACCGCCGGCCGATGCATTGAAACGACTCCACGAGGAGCTGGTAGAACTTGGCGACGATGAATCCCTGCTGGACCGGCCGTATAGTACTTAGTCGCCGCGCCTCAACACGACGAGTCGACGACGGAGTTTCGTGCCAGACCCAGAAGTCCAACTCTTCCTCGCGGTTGGAGATGCTCGTTAATGCGGCGACGATCGTAAGTAGAATCATATTGTTCTTATTCACAAACACTATCCTTTTACATACTTTCTCTCGCTCCGAATCTCATCTTCGCCAAAGACAAAGCGTGGGAAATATTATGTCATCCATTCAGCTCCATTAAACCTATCATGATCATTCATCTTCAGAGTATGCGCAGCCTTACTCAGGAGGTTCTACTCTTACGTCGCCTGCTCGTCCCCGAGCCATGAACTAGTCCTGTCACAGCCAACACTGCACTCGTCGAAGCGCCAAACGGCCCAGGAACCGGGGTACTTACGTCACGGTTGAACTCTACACAGCCTGTACCCAACCTGGACCCAATTCGAGAATTGACGCAACCCGACTCTGGTCTTGTTCGGAAAGTTCCCTGAAGTTCGGCCTGACCAGCTTTACCACCAGCTCCACCGTCATGATGTACGCAAACTTCCATCGGCGATACTACGGTCGCCTCAACTTGGTCAATCTCAAGTTTGACTAGATGTGTATCCGACGTGCGTGCATGCAAGACTCGGAGGAAGTAAAAATAAACAGCGCCCAATATGGTGGAAGATCCCGTTCATTCTCGATTCCCGAAAAAATGTAGCGAGAGGTAGCGAGGGGTGCCTGCGTTTGGTGTGATGGTTGTAGGAGGGCGATATATTATCAATATCCCCCATGTCTTTCCCCTCATGCAGGCGATACGTGAAGAGTTGGAGGTACGAGCGACTACCGTCGGACTACCGCGACAGTTCACCCCAGCAAAAATGGATCAAGTGGCAGATCGTGTGGCGCATCGCTGTGGTCGTGGTGTTATGCGCGGGCGCCTTCTGTGTTGTAACAAGAGTATTTTTCCCCCGTGCCCTCAGTGCGTACAACCCCCTGGACGACTACCAGAACATGTGAGTTTTGCCCGCCGCATTACCCGTTATTTTTCTTATGACCCACAGAAATCCAGCCCCAATCACTGTCGACTCCCGTATTGCGACCCCGCCGAATAGGCGTGCTGTCGTGTCTTCCCTTTACAGCGACGGGTTTGCCATCGCCGTCGCCGTCCTTGGGCATTCGACGCGGAGCGCCAACGTCAGCGCCCGGCTGCTTCTTCCCTACCTGGAGAATCAAGTCTCAGAGAAAGCGCTCTGCCTCACCCGGGCTGTGGGATGGGAGCCATACACCGTGCCGCTGATCCCGCCGCCACACGGCGGCAGCGGAATGCACCCGCGCTTCAAGGACCAATACACCAAGCTCAATATCTGGGCGCTCGACAAGAAGGGCATCGATAGCGCCGTGTATATGGACGCGGACACCCTGGTGCGGCGCAACTTTGACGAGCTCTTCGACAGTCCCTTCGGATTCGCTGCGGTGCCGGATGTATATGGCTACGGGAACCCGCGACGGTTCAGCCTCACATTTAATGCTGGGGTGCTCGCCTTTCACCCGTCGTCTTCTATACTGGATAACATGCGCGCCGCCCTGGAGGTCGCCGACTATCCAATGCAGGAGGCCGAGCAGGCATTCCTGAACCTGTACTTCGGCGGGACGTGCCTGCGGCTTCCGTATGTGTACAACGCGAATCTAGCCATAAAGTCGCTGAGTCCGACGTTGTGGACGCGACTGAGGGACGAGATACGTATTGTGCATTATACTGTGGTGAAGCCCTTTCTCCACGATGCGGCTGTGGCCGACTCGATTCTATCGTCTGTGGAACTGGAGGAAGTTATGGCTGAGGGTGAAAGATCATATTATGGACAGGAAGTCCGATGGTGGAGGGATGCGTATGAGAGGATGATGGATGACAAGGGGCATGAGATTAGGGCATGCTATAATCTACAATAATGATATCGTCTTTCACTTTTCGGAATTGCGCGTCTTATCGTATGTAGCGTGCGTGTCGTAAAATAAAATAAATAAAGCTAGACAGACGCTTCAACGACTCTAACTCGTAACTCGTTCGCTTAAACGACGATGCAGAGAAAAAGATTACGGCTGGGATAGCGTCGCAACATTGAACAAGCCAAGTGGAGAGAGAGATATAGCGATTCCATAGGCAACTCTAAGAACACATAAAAATGTTATACAGTCTTCCTGCGTTCAACGGCCACCAAAAAACCAGTCGCCACGGGGAAATAGTATAAATATCTGCTGGGAGGGAATCAGTACAAAGTCGACAACGATGTACTGAGCAGGTTAGGTCCAGAATGATGTGACTAGTGGAAGCTGTGTCATACCACGCGATGGGGACCACCCAAAGAGAAGCACAAGGAAAGGGCACACCCTCGTAAACGAGGTGTAAGCTACAGACGAAAGGTCGTCTTCACCGCACTTCAAGACAGATCTAGACTGGGGGAATACTGCATAACTCGCGATGCCCGGGGAGGCATTGGTGACGCGCCATTATGGTTCGTATATCCCAGCGGCAATGGCCCATCATGTGCCCTCAGACATCCACTGCCCAAAGTTGAAATCATAAAGCAGCTAACCCACCTGAGGCATGTAACCAGAACAAGCTCGATTGTAGTTTAGGAAGGAATGCGCAGTGGGTGAGGGTTTGAGGTAAGAAGCAGATGAGGGTAAGAGGAAGGAAGCGACGACGGTCAGCCACCTCGATCGTCGCTTGCAAACGTGATGGCGTTTCTCCCACGCCACGTTGAGACTTCAACAAAACAGCACGTGAGGGTTGCCTTTCTCTTTCAGTCTGCCTTTGTCGTCCCCGCCACGGCCGCTTTTGGCACGGTCTCATCTCACTAAAGTCCGTCGAGCTGAGTCTGTTGGAATCAAGAGAACGATCCAATATTAGCAGTGAACCCGTTGCAAACGCGCAGGGAATCTTTCGTTGTCTACAGTACTTAAATACTTATTCTAGAGTAATTAAAAATACGAATTTAGTCTTTCGGGTACAATAACGGGCATCAACAAGAAAGCAGGAATGAAGGAAGGAATGAACGGCGGGGACCTGGTAGCAAAGTGCGCCACAATGAGGCAGTGCGCGCACCTGCAACTTGTCTTGCAACAGAAGATCATCCACCCCGCTCAACCGAATCGGGGCTATGTAATTCTCCTTCCTTCGTATGTAGCCGTATGTCCTTCTGGCCCCCGAAGCATTTTTTTGGGAACGGAATTATGTAGTTCACGGTTAATTTTAGTAAATGCTCAACGAACACCTCGTTTCCGAACGCGTCCCTGCCACTCAACACGGGCTGCCCGAAATTTCACATCGCGGCACCAGCCAGACTCGAACGAGACGTGCTGGTGCAACGCGTGCCAGTGGAGTGCGAGTTCAATCGTCAAGAAGGGAGGCGCAGACCGGTCGTCGTGGGCGGGAATGACCCCGCGTTCACGGGCTAGTACCCCGGCGCCATCATCAACATCAGCTCTGCGATAGGCCGGTGTCCGACGAGGTCAGAGAGTTTGTGAAGCTCCAATTGTCAAGTAGCAAGCCACCATCTTTTTTTTTTTTTGCGCTAGGAGAGGATACAACAATATTATGAATCCGAGCGGGTTCGTAACTCGATCGCGTAGTGAGGGTGCGGCGCCGCAGGGAGCGGCGCCGTTCGATCAGCAAAACGCTGCGGTCATATTTGCGCCACACCGTGGGAGTGAGGCCAGTATACCACCACATACATACCTGCTTGGCTCGTTGGAAAAGAGACGGTTTGCAGGCGTGGTAGCTGTCTCATCAACCACGCGGCGGTGACTTCGTGCTTTCAATGTCGCACGAAGGCAAGAAAAATCCGGAGATCGGTTAAAAATATGAAACGCTGTAAGGACTCTATGAGAGCGTCCTGAATGAAATTTCATGATTCGCGCGGTGGTTAGTTGATATCGCAGAGGTAGACAAAACATACATCACAGACATTGTCTTCGGGCGGGGGATACCGGTAGTGTCCTAGTTCCAGGAATTGGAAACGAGGGGAAACCGACGCGATTGAATATATGATTTCTGGACTTGGACATTCGTCAAGCGTCAAAGAGAGTGCCGTGAGCTTTTTCAGACGCTCGATATGTTTTAAGAGTATGGGAATAGTGACAAATGTTAACGGTGCTTGGTGATAGCCGTTCTGCGGCTCGTAGTCGGGTAAGTGTGGGTCGTGTGTTGCCATTATATGCAATCCATCCAAAGATATGGGCAGTTGTTTGAAAATAGGATCGGTTGGTTCTATATTGGAGAGCGTAATGAAATTGAGAAAGGTCGACAATGGTGTACCCTCGGTTCGGCCGAGGGCAAAGGTGGCTGAAGCTCCCCGTTAGCCTGGTGGACGTCAGCTGAAAATAAGACCAACAGTTCGCGCAGGACGGGCATTTGTGAGATCATGTCCGGGATCGGGAATAAAAGGTGTCGGAGTGTGTTCGGTGACAACGAAGCACAAAAGACGCCGCCATTTCAAAGAGGGGAGTGAGGGGGAAAGAAGATCCCCAGGAATTTGCAAGGTCCTCAGCTTAGAGCTGACAGCTTGCAGCAGGACTATAATATTGGCAAATCTCGCTTCGTGGTCAACACCTCTACGGGAGGGAATACCCTCGGTCCCTATGCCGTCGAACCCGGAAATGCATATCAATAGACTCTCGAGTGATGGGAATGGGAGAATATGCGGTGGTGGTGGACCATCGAGACGAGCTTGATGAATCTCAAGTGAAGCAAGATTTGGAACCCGTGATATTGTATGCAATAGATCAGGGGAGAGTGGGCTATCCATGCGTAGGCTGAGTTTTGTGAGGGAGGGCATCATTCGCATGAATCAAGTAAATTGTTCGATATCGTGATCGTTTTCGGATGGCGTACTGAGCGATCCCGCAAGTGAATCTCACTATGAGACAAAGATTCATTAGAAGAAAATATAAAGGCTGGTTGAGCTTACACAAAAAATGGCCAGGGGGCTTTCGGCCACACATCGCCATCGCCACCATTCCAGTTGTAAACCTCCCGGAATATCCATCGCATTGCTTCATTTCTTATATACCGGCACGTTTTCGACAGCGGTCCCTCTACATACCTCCTGGTTCCATAACGTACGATGGGAGTGGTATCGAAAATCAGTGTTATGCAGAAGAAGGAAGTTGATGTGCAGAATGTCGGACGGGATATTAGCTAGTGTGGGGACAGCGCGAGGAAAGGGCGATGGCGGTTCCTGAAAAATGCGAGATGGATGTCGAAGCAAGTCCCCTGCAACCGCTAACATGAATGCCAGGAACAAGTGATGCGTGTGAATCACGAGAGATTTCTCACCTCGCCGAACCTCAAGCGAGGCCTGCTAGTGTGGTTGAAAATACTGAGCCCTGCTGGATCAGGCAAGGGTCCAAGGCGGCCGGACGCGGATCGCCAGAACAGGCAGCTCTAATATAAAGTACTATTTTTCACAGAAAAATTTCAGGGAATTCGAAGAACTCAAGTATAGATTGACAAAATTTGAATAAAATCGTAAGGGTCGCGATAATCAGGCAAGCTCTGGCAAGCTTTCCCAGCAGCATATATTTTCTGGGCTTCGGATGCTGAAGCAGCGCTGAAGGGTCTCAGTTTGATTATTTAAATCTGATTAAGTGTGGTTGGTCTGATCAAAAGAGCACATGATACCAGTCGGATCCTCCGGGCCGGCCAATTTCGAAAAAGATAAACACAACGATCAGTGGCTTGCTTTCTTCCTCCTTGATGGTACCATGAGCACCCCAGAGGCGGGTTACATGGACACTGAAACTCCCCCCGAGCAGCAGCTCAGTCATCCGCCCCAGTATCCGGCAGAGGAGACCGTAATTGCCTTCTGGAGAACCGTAGCAGAGCTCACGACCCGAACGCGCGCGAAAGATGGCCACTGGGTCGGGAGCAAGGAAGTCGCCGAGTGGAACGCGCGGAACACGATCGTGCGTCACCGTTGGTATACCGTGGATTCGCAGCTCACAATGCGTGTTTTGCAGGCTTGCGATAAGTGCCATGTGAGCCGCGATAACAGGGAGTGCGTCGTGGAGGACGACCAGCCCAGTTGTCGGCCCTGCCGGAACGCCAAATGTCCTGCGATCGCAAGCTCAAGTTCCTGTTCGAAAGCACACGCGAAAAGTTTTTCCCGAGCATGGACCTCTTTCTCGAGGTGCACAATCGAAAAAACGGAAAGCAGTGTCGGTCGTTCAAGAAGACCGCCAACAAGAGACGAAACGCCGCGCTGCCGCATTGTACGCGTGATTTTTATGCTGCGGAACTAGACTGATTATTGGCAGGCCAAAAACGGGAGCCGACGGTCGTCGTGGTGCCTCGGAAAGCACGGCGTGTCTCCCTCCTGGTCCGTGCCGCCTATCAAACGAAATATTACCCTTCTGATATTTCGACAGCCACTGCTCACGAATGTGTATCCGAGTCTGACCACCGCGCGGCATTAGAAGAGATAGAACAACTCAGACATCAGCTCGCCGAATCCACCGCTGCCCACCGCGCAGCAGTAGAAGAGGCGGAACTCCTCAGGCGACAGCTGAGCGAATGCACTGCTGCTCACCGCGCCACACTAGAAGAGACGGCACAGCTCAGGGAAATAAAGTCAACACATTACAATGTTCAATGCCATACAAGATAGTGCCAATAACTATCATCTATTTTGCGATCCAGAGCTTTCCATTTTTTTTTTCAGGTCTGCATAGGAGGTAGGCATTTCGCAACGACTCCTGTCTGATGTAATAATCGATTGTTGCGATGTTTCCCGCCGACCCAACAATCCCGCCGCTCAACATGGTTCAAAGTA
>JARJCX010000396.1:0-98515 GCA_029282285.1 Mycena rebaudengoi | reverse complement strand
AAGATAAGACAATGAAAGACAAGCGTGGGCCCATCACCTTGAGATTGCCACTTTTGCTGCCACTTGTGTGTTGCGAGTTATTTTTTCGGAATTTTCAAGTACGTTTTTCCTCGGTAAGAATTGGTGGCTATCGGTGGCCACCATTAAACTTTCCAGCGGTGCATATTTAATTAACTCGAGTGCGCCTCTCAGGGGCCATTGACCATTAAAATCTGCTATATAGGAGAAGCGCTACACAGCGCGGTGGACATTTTTTGTCACGGGAAGTTGTTCCGAGTTTGGGTCTGACGCGACGGATTTTTTTGCAGAGTTGGGATTACCACCCCGCCTTATATACTTCAGCCCCACGTTCGCATCGTTGCGTCGGTAGAGCCTAGTGAAAAAATTGAGAGCACTTATAAAGGAGGATATTTAATGCTTCTACCTGTTCAGAATGACCTGAAACATTTGTGAAACGTAGAGAAATGGGTGAGCTTGTCGAATGCTGCTGGCAGATAAAGGTGCTGTGATCTTCATTGCAACGCTTCGGTTCCTCCTTGGCTCATTCCCTCTCATACATTCTTTAAGTTTTATTGTTTTCAGGTATTTTCTCTCATTATATGAATTCCATCTCGGTGCGTGCAGAAATTAACTATGAGCGAATTCCTCCAATCTCCGGTTCGCTGGTTGCGACCAGTTTGTAGATAATGATTGATGAGGGTTCATAAGTATTTTATCTTCGCATTAGCAAGCAATTCTGTCCTCCTCCTGAGCATCAGTCAGCCACCATAATAGGCTCTCTATTGGATTCACCTCATTAATCGAGTTTACAAGTACGTCGGGTCCCTATGACTTTTCTCAGTCATTTCTCTTAACATATTTTTAGTTTTTATCTGTCGTTGATTTCCAAGGTTTGTGGTACAGAGATTCTCTTGCCCAGCCATGAGCCATTCATTTACGCACTGCCAAAAAGCCATCAGATGGCTTGAATGGCTCCTGCACAAACTCTCTATTTCTGAGTTTTCTTCTAGCTGAGCCTCACACAAAACTGAAGAGGCAAGTACTGTTCAATTGACAAATCATGAGAATATTAGGAACATCTTTTTCTACTACTAGGGAAAACTTTCGATGCACTAGCATTTTGCCAGTCGGGACGAAATCCCTCCCCCAACAATTCCAAGATATATTATCTTGAGGTCCGTGATCGAGCGATTGTCATTGTGAGTAGTGTACCTGAAGGCCTATATATCGTAGTACCTATATTTCCCGGCATGGAGGAGACTTGGCACAGGATACCTCAAATACATATCCGCCTTCTACACCGATACTCGCTCCTTGGATGCATGATGGGATTCGGAAGCAAATGAAACCCAAGTTTCTGCATGCCGAGAAGTATCAGAAGACGCTTCTTACGACGCTCGAAGATTTTTCAATACTTGCAAAAATTCAGTCCCCATCGAATGCAATCGGCGCGGCGTCTACAGACAATGGCCCAACCCTCCGCATGGCGAAAAAGTCGCCCATTGGGCACGATACCTCCTCCAACCATGGCGCCTCTTTCTGCACCTTGTCAACAAACTGCTTCCTTGCGAACGCAGCCGCCTTCCACGGGAAGAGCTCGAGCCGCAACAATGCGCTAGGCTCGAAGAGGCTTAGCCAAGTGATGATGTGCGGCATGAGCGCAAAGTCGCCGAGGAGCCGAACCGAGGAAATGCAGGAGACCGAGAAGGTGCACCCCTCGGAAGGTGGAGTGATCCACTTTCCGGGTACTCGGAGTGCGATGTTGGAGCCGGTTGTGTTTTCGGAGAGGATGCGCAGGACGGTGGTGAACTCAGCCTGTACCTGAGAAAAGGGAACGGATGTGGTGGCGAAGAGCGTGAGCTCTGAGAGCCGCTCGAATTTAGTAGTCGGTGCACTATTTAGGTAGATGAAGTGCGCTGGTGTTGTGGTGAGGTGGGTGAGGTCTGGGAAGGACGTGAGAGACAGATGGGGTGACTGGGAGAAGTTAATGGGTGCTAAAATCGAGGGCATGTACACCAGGTTCGTGATCGTTGTATGGCGCAAGAGGAAAGTGTCCAAATCCTCCCTCGATACGGCATCCAGACTATTCTCGGCCTCGAAGCCTGTGTAGACCCTGGACAGACCCATAGTGAAGTACAAGAGGGCAGGAAGTGTAATCAGCGGGAGGGTATGCACCCAATCTTCCGAAGTGAGCACAGCCTGAGCAAGATTGAATGCCGCAGGATGTGGGCATCGAGGGAGATGACGCTCCAACCCGCCGGTGTTGTAGTCCGCATGATATCCACTGCAAGTATAGAATCTACGCGTAGTGATTCTTTGCGGGTTTCATCTTGGATTTTGCACACCGCTTGGAGTATCAGGTCCATCGCCGGTAGACCTTTGCGTTTGGCGATAGCTGCAATCTTGCGCATCCATCCGCGAACCGGAGCCTGTGCCTGTCGGACAATTCTCCACCGCGCCCCATCCTCCGGGTTAAAAACCGCGGCATGCATGTCAGAGATTACGAGCGATTTCCCAGGGGGGCTGATCAACTTGAGCAGTAAATACCATTCTCGCTGCGCAGCATGTCGATCTATCGCTGTCGGACTCAGACCATTGGCTGCGCAAACATCGAAGAACCTAATATGGAACTCCACCAGTGTGCGATGTCCCTGATGAAGCGACGCAGGAGAGGGAAGTCCCAGAACTTCTTGTATGGACCCCAAACCGTGCAGGTGAGTTTTTGGATAGGCGGTAGATACAGCGCCATGCAGAGATCCGAGAACCGGATAGGCGGTAGATACAGTCCCGTACAGAGATCCGAGAACGTTGGTGCCGTGGAGATTGGGACCGTCAGAACACCGGCATCGAGGGATTCGACAGAAATGCCTCGACGGGAGAGATATTGCCGCATGGCCATGTCGTTGAACGCGCGGCAGACGCGAGAGAGACGAGGAGCTCACGATCCCAGACGCAGGTAAAGATCTCGAACCACACGTCATCTGGCAATTCAGGGTGGGGATGGGTTCCACCGACGCGGATTCGGAGTTGTCGCGCGGCGCGCGAGGCTTTCCATATCCCGAGGCGCAGGATCTTGAGGTATTTGGTGGTCATAGTCCAAGTCAATACAGCATTGTGTGACAGCTGAGCGCCAAGATCGCACAGCCCCGCTAAGAACAGCCACAGATCGGTGGTGCACTGAATCAATTACAAGACTTCAATATGCAAAGAAATGCCCTGCAGAGAACCCCAACGACCCACGGTTCGCCTTAAAGTTTAAGTAGGAACCTCCAACTTGAAGCCAAAACGGAGTTCCAAAATTGGTGATGTCGGTGATGTCCGGCTCGGGCGCCCGCGTCTTCTCAGTGTTCTCATGCAATTCTCATGCAATTCTTTAATTTCTCACCTTTAAAAGGGTTTTCTCCCGATCTCTCTCCACCTAACCTGCAACCCCATGCGATCGTCTCAGCCGACTACTGCGAGTGCCTTCGACCGAATTGAAGGAGGAAGAGCCTTTCCCATCCCCACGGGAATGTCGCTTTCTACTGGCTCCAGGGCGTTCGAGCATCCCCTCTCCTTGATCACCGCACCACCGAGGAGCTCCCAAAGTCGGCAGATGTCGTGATAATCGGTTCTGGGGTAAGTGATTGCGATGCTAGAGCCACCTGTGAAGTCAAAAAATAGCTAGATGTGTGGTACCTTGGTCGCATATGAGCTGCTCATGCGGCCCAATCCTCCGAAGAGCGTTGTGATCCTGGAGGCGCGCGAAATGTGCTCTGGAGCAACGGGGAAAAATGCCGGGCATTGTAAGCCAGATCAGGTGTGAGTCCAGTCGCGGAAATGGGTGATCTACTTACGACGGGATCCAGTACCGCGGTTTCTTCCCAAATACGAGAAGAATTTTGGTGCTGAGCAGGCGAAAAAGGTAGGTTTTTAAATGCAATCCGGTCGAAAATATGCATCCGCTGGACTGCAGCTTCTTGAACACGAGTTCGAGACATGGAGCCGCCTCGTCAAATTCGTGCACGAAGAGAAGGTTGACTGCGAATTGTGGGTCGGGGATACGGTCTGTTGTTAAGTTTAAAGACTTGAAACTATTAGTTTGCTCAATAATTCTCGTAGATTGACGTAGCAATGTCTCCAGGTCGCGAACACACTTTCTGCCGCGTTCGAAGCGTGCAAGGCATGGGCGGCAAGGTTGATCACATTAAGTACATCTCCAACCCAGTGGAAGCTGAAAAGTTAGCTTGTGCGCGCTATTTTAATGATTCGGAATCTAAACGAACCAGGTATCAAGGCTCAAAGGCGCACAGGCCGTGTGGACATGGAAAGCCTCCACGTTCTACCCTTGGAAACTCGGTAGGTCACAGTCGAAGCGGAACTTGAATTAAGAAAATGACCCACCTTCAGTTGCGCACATAATGAGAAAATGTCTCAACAACGGACTCAACCTCCAGACCTGGACCCCAGTTACCTCCATCACGGCCTCTACAGAAGCCGATCGGCTCTGGGACGTGCATACCGCGCGCGGCGCCATGTCGACACCCACGGTCGTGTATGCAACAATGCATACACTTCGTCCATCCTCCCTTCGTTTTCGAAATACATCCAGCCGGCCGTGCACATGTGTAACAAGTAGTTCCGCCCCGAGCTTTTGCAGGGAGCAAGGCGCTGCATTCATATGGCATCCTGGCGGCACGCGGCGGACACTATAGCATAAATCCCCGCTGCAACGCAGACGGCATCCTCCTGTTCGGGGGGAGCGCCCCGAACCAGAAGAAGCTCAACGAATATTTGGACGCCGATCCGACGCGGCTATTTGACGACAGTTTAAGCAACTTCCAGCCCGTCACAGACGCAGTGAATGAGCTGACGTCGACAGCGTTTGATGGTTGGGACTCGGACGGGCCGGCGCCTGGAGTGGGCACAGAATATTCATGGAGCGGAACTTGGCTGGGTGCGTGTTGTTTATTAATTTATGTCAGAATCTCACACGAGTAAGTAGAGCGCAGACATTGTTCCGTTCATCGGGAAGGTTCCTGGCCTTCCTGGGCAATGGATCTGTGCGGGCTTCCACGGACACGGAATGTCGCATATTTTTACCTGTGCTCCAGGACTTGTAACCTTGATGCAGGGCGGAACATGGGCAGACACCGGGCTCCCTGAATGTCTCGAGCTAACCACAGAGCGACTGGCCAGAATCGACGTTAAAAACATGTCGTTTAACGGGAATTCAATGGACTTGTATTTATACCAGCCGTAACTTGTTGCAATCGGAGATGAAGTGTCAAAATCGCTTAAGCTTGCACCATTGACCAACCAACAAAAAACGAAGATCTCGTCGATATAGTATAATTGTGCGTCTTCCATGACTAAATACTTCGCGCGCGAGAGAGGACGGGTAAAAAAGATAGCTTGCTGATAGAAATTGGCATGGGAATAGGAGCCGTTCGGTTCTTTATAAAGGAGCAATATAAAAAGTCAGCCCAACCACAATGTTCCCAGAAGAAAAGCAAAAAAAAATATGCGCCACTACCGATACCCCTCCCCATGCTCCAGCCAATCCAGCGCCATGCGCGCCTGGTCCACCACATCGCGATCGTCGTCCATCCCCAGCCCCAGCGCCTCTCGCCCGCGCGCGCCGCCGCCCCCCTGCCGGGGCCCCCAGGTGCTTGGCATCGCGGAACTCGGCAGCGCGTGGCTTACGGAGTAACACAGCGCGCGCAGCGTCGACACGACGCCTGCGTCCACGAGCGCGCGCCTTCCGCGGCTGTCCCCGCGCGCGAGCTCGCAGATCGCGGACACGGCCGGCCGGCGGATCGCGGGCGCGCGCTCGGCGAGCGCGGTGCGCAGCGCGGCGAGCAATGGCGCGTGCGCGAGGAGGAGCGCCTGCTGCGGGATGCCGTTGGAGAGGTTGGCGAGGACGTACGTCGCCTGGGTGCGTGTCAGGTTTAATAAAAATAAACAAGAAGAAAAAAGGAGAGGTACCTGCAGCTAGACGTCGTCGTCCGGCGCTGCGAGCGCGGCCGTGATGGTGCGGAGCAGCACCTCCGCGCCGAGCTCGCGGAAGAGCATGTCGATCCCCTGCTCGTTCTCCGCGATGTTGCGCACCACCGTGAACGCCTGCTCCCGCACGCCGTCGTCCTTGTCCTCCAGCAGCCTTTAAATAGTCAATAAGAAGGAAAGAAACAACACAAAAAACACACTCCGCCATCCGTGCCCACCCCAAATGGTTCATCACGTCCCTTTTCGTCTCCCCGCTCGTCTTGCGCAGCACATTCTTCACGGCCACAGCGCGCTCAGGTGCAGCTCCGGGTCCCCGCACCCAGGAGCTGCACGAGCCGCGGCATCAGGCCCATGTCCAGGTAGATCTGCGTCGTCGCTCAGTTTTCAGCCGATAAAGATAAAATTAAAGAAAGAGCACGCACGGGCCTTAGCGGCGAGAACTCGTTGACGATGTTGCACACGGCCGCGAGCGCCGCGCCCGTCACGCGCCGGTCCTCGTCCACCTTCTTGAGGATGGTGAACACGCTCATGCCGAGCCCGCTGTCGACGATATTGGTGCGCAGCACCGCGACGCGCGGCTCAAAGCACGCACGCATTGGCACAGGGCGTACCTAGGTAGCGTAATGGATGTATGGATGGAAAGACGAAGAGGAGAAACGCACCGGATCCCGACGTGCCGATGCGAGAGCGACATCTGGATCGCGGGCAGCAGACATGCGTGTCCGTCACCGCGCGCCGGATAGTGTTGTCGAACAGCGACAGCGCGGCGATGGCCGTCAGGGCGGCCTACACGCGTTAATTTGCATAATAATTTCCGACGAAAAGAAGACAAACAAACTTCTCGCAGCCCCGCAACGCTCTCGCTCTCGTCCTCGCCCTGCCTCGCCTTCTCCAGTATTATTCCCTGCTCCACCCGCACCATTTCCATTTCGTCCGCTGTTCCCTGTGCTTCCGCCCATGCCGTACAGCGTGTTATTGTTGCTGGAGGAGGAGGAAGAGGAGGAGGCCTTGACGGGCGCGGGCGTTATGGCGTGCGCGACGCCCGCGAGCTTTGCGAGGCACCCGCGCTCGTACGCCGAGAAGGCGAGCGCGGCGTTGTCGGCGACGAGGTAGTCTGTGTATGTATATGGTCAGTTGGTGTTCGTAGTTGGAAAGGAAATCAACAAATAAATCAAGCGTTGGATGAAGAGAAGGAAAAGCGAAGTCCAACACACACGCGCAAGGTGCCAAAACAAAACAAACCAGCGGGAGAAGCCATAAAAATCCCTCCCCCGACCCAATCCCAAAAAAAAAAAAAAGCCCACTTACACAAAACGAAACACGCCCTTCCCCTTGCGCGCACGCTCGCGGGCGCTCTCCCTCCCTCCTCCCGCTGTTCCTCCTCCTAGTCCTATCCCTCCTACTGCTCCCGCCCCAGGCACCGCAGATGATGACGAGGAAAACGCAGATGATGAAGAAAAGGAGGAGGAAACCGGCGCGCCGATAATGCGGCTCAGGACGTTCATGACTGTGCGCGCGGGCGTGTCTGCGTCGGCCATGTTCCCAGTCGTATACGCGCTCGCGTGCCCATGCGGGCTCGCGGGACGCAGTGCCCCCCACCGCCGCCGTTGGCGTGCAGGTTGGTGTTGATCGAGATGGCGGCGGGGTGCGGCGCCGCAGACGCAGACGTGGATACTGTCGCTGTGGATGTAGAAGTAGTGGCCAAAGCGGATGCGGAGGAGGATGTAGACGGGCAGAGAGCGGGTGCCGCGTGGTAGTGGCGGGGAGCATGGCGGCACGGATGATGTTGGTGCGCTGTGATTGGGTTGAGATTTGTGTGAGTATATAATGAAGGAGGCAGGGAGGATATTCATTATGGTTTGCAAGCAGCTTCCACAGTTTATTCCAGTCTTCTACTCTTCAACTTGACTCGGCGTCACCGTGACCGTCGTCCTCCAGTTCACCTGCCCGCATCTATCTCGAGGAAGACATCACATTGCCCAGTTAGCGACGTGCTGTGAGGCACGAACTGCACAGCACTGCAGCTCAAGTTAGGCCTCGCTAAAGAAGAAGCGGGCAGATGACAGGCGCTTGATGAGTCAGATGATCTCGGCAAGTGCCAGCGAGATCTTTTCTCTCTCGACACTGTCGACGTCTTCAGGATCGCAGTGGCAACAATTGGCCGTGCGCAGTTTCTGTGAATTTTCTGACCCACCCACCATCCCTTCAGGTATATTTTATTTTATTTATTTTATTTTCTTATTTAGGCGCTTCACCACTAATTTAGCGATGAATGCTGTGATAGAGCCTGATGTGTTGGGTGCTTTTAACTTGCTCGACGGTTGGTTTATCACAGGCATTCTCTGCTCTGGGACCTTGTGGTTTGCGCTGCGGCAGGGGTTCACCCTCGACAGCGAACCCAAGGCCTCCACTCCCATCCACGTTCTCTCTGATTTGAAAGCTGAGTGCGTATGCGCATCGAGCGTTCGTAGCCGGAGCATTACAGATGCAATGTCAATAGGATTCCCAGAAGTACTGCACCTCCGCTGGTCATTAGCGAGGCTGCACCCACTCCGTATCGGCAACCAAGTTATGTAAACACCCTCGGGGCCTGGGCCGTCGCGCCGTCAGATCAACTAACAAGGTACGAGGCGGATATTTTGAATCGTTCGACTAATCCAGGGTTTCCGTTTGGTTTCCGTAAATTTCTTGATCAAACTTGAAGTTTAACGCGACTCCCACGGAGACAGCATTCGTAATGGGCGGACTTCAACACTCAGGCCCGAGCCATCGCCCGAGCCCAGCACAGAGGCCGCCACCGAGGGTTATATATAACCATATTTATTGGGGATCCTGTGGGTGCTATTATTCCTTGTATCTTCAACTCAAACACGGCAATGAACAAACTCCTAGAATTAATTTCCTACGAGTTCGATATTTTCTTCGCCTTTACGTGGAGGGATTGGACCACCACGATTATTCCCGGCTCTACGTGGGCCGTCGGTGCCATTGCCACAGGTCAACCATCTGCAGCTTCGCTTTATACCGCCTCCCCCGGCTCGTCGTCTGGCTCACGCTGTACATCTACTTCTTCAACCTGACGAATCAGATTACGGGGATCGACGAGGACCGCGTTAACAAACCGGGACGGCCCCTTCCGTCCGGCCAGATCACCCTCCGGGGCGCGAAAATGCGCTGGCTCGCGGTTTTTGTGGCCTTCATCGCCACAGCAATTCCCTCGCCTAGCCTACTCGCCGAATCGGCGATATGGGTGCTGACTGCTGCATTCCTGTGCCTGACCACCGCAGGGGCACACTGGTTCGGCCAAAAACTGTGTGGGGATGTTTATTGGGCCGATGACGCTGCTCAGCGCGTCGTGGCGCGCGATCGCTCCCCTTACGCCCCCGCTCAGCGGTATATATTAGCCATTTCCCTGTGGGTGGGAGCGACGGCGAATATCCAGGATTTAAGGGACGTCGAGGGCGATCAGGCGGTGGGCCGGAAGACGCTGACGATCGTTTATGGGGACGCTGTTGCGCGCAGGATTATCTTCGGATCGACTGTGTTTCTTGCGGTGGGGATATTGTGGTGGGGGGGTGTCCTCGCTATCGCTCCGGTCAGCCTCGTTCTGGTGCATTGGTTCTTGGCATATCGAGTCGTGCATGCTGTGGGCGGTCCCGCGCTACGACCACAAAACGTACATGGTTGGTTTTTCTGCCTTATGCGATATCGATCAGGACGCTGACTTAGGTTTTGCAGAAGTACACGTATACCTTTTGTTACATCCTCGCTCTTTTTTGTTCAAGGATGCTTTCCCAAGTCTGCCAAGATAGTAATTCTAAATGCTAGGAGACAAATCTTCCGATTCCCACATTCGTAGTCAAGTCGCACAATAATTGTTCGGCAGCATCCTTGTATTTGATCCTCGCTTGAAACTTGTATTCTAAATGTTAGGACACAAATCTTCCGTTTCCCACATTCGTAGTCAAGTCGCACAATAATTATTCGGCAGCATAACTTGGATTCTTTGTATTTGATCCTCGCTTGAAGCTTGTGCACTGGAGGATAATATTCCGCGAGTCTGATAATAGCGCAATAGCGCGATTAAGGTTTATTTCTTGGCTCAATGTTTTGCGTCTCTGACCGTGCGTTCTAATTTACACAGGAATTAAGCCTAGCGTTCATGTATGTATTCGAGCAAATAGTCGCTTTAGTTCCGGGCAGTACGGTCAGGATGACAATTAATACGCGTGAGGCAATTCTGTGTTTTCTGGGGCCTTCTGACTGCAATGCACGTGGATGTATGTTCTAACCCGGGTTACGCTCTTCAATCACAGACTAGTATTCTACTTTCCATTTACTTCTCTGCTTCTCGTCGAAGATTCTAAACTTCTCCTAGTCCCTTATCCTCTGCCACCAACACCCCATATTTCGCTCTCCCGGCCTTCTCCTAAGTATCAGGAGACTTCTTACGACGCTCGAAGATTTTTCAATACTTGCAAAAATTCAGTCCCCATCGAATGTAAACGGCGCAGCGTCTACAGACAACGGCCCAACCCTCCGCACGGCGAAAAAGTCGTCCATCGGGCACGATACCTCCTCCAACCACGGCGCCTCTTTCCGCACCTTGTCAACGAATTGCTTCCTTGCGAACGCGACCGCCTTTCGCGGGAAGAGCTCGAGCCGCAGCAATATGCCATGTTCGAAGAGGCTTAGCCATGCGATAATGTGTGGCGTGAGCTCAAAGTCGCCGAGGAGCCGAATCGAGGAAATGCAGGAGATCGAGAGGGTGCACACCTCGGACGGTGGAGTGATCCATTTCCGGGTATTCGGAGTGCGATGTTGGAGCCGGTCGTGTTTTCGGAGAGGAGGCGCAGGACGGTGGCGAATTCGGCCTGTACCTGGGCAAGGGTAACGGATGTGGTGGCGAAGAGCGTCACCTCTGAGAGCCGCTCGAATTTTGTAGTCGGTGCACCATTTAGGTAGATGAAGTGCGCGGGTGTTGTTGTAAGGTGGGTGAGGTCCGGGAAGGACGTGAGAGACAGATGGGGTGATTGGGAGGGGTTAATGGGTGGCAAAATCGAGGGCATGTACTCCAGGTTCGTGATCGTTGTATGGCGTAAGAGGAAAGTGTCCCAAAACCTCCCTCGATACGACACCCAGACCACTCTCGGCCTCGAAGCCTGTGTAGACCCGGGACACACCCATAGTGAAGTATAACAGGGCAGGAAGTGTAATCAGCGGGAGGGTATGCACCCAATCTTCCGAAGTGAGCATAGCCCTGAGCAAGATTGAGATGCTGCAGGACATGGGCGTCGAGGGAGACGATGCCTCCAACCTGCCGGTGTTGGAGTCCGCATAATATCCACTGCAAGTAAGAGTCTACGTGTAGTAATTCTTTGCGGGTTTCACCTCGGATTTTGCACACCGCTTGGAGCATCAGGTCCATTGTCGGTAGACCATTGCGTTTCGCGATAGTTGCAATCTTACGCATCCGTCCGCGAACCGGAGCCTGTGCCTGTCGGACAACTCTCCACCGCGCCCCATCCTCCAGGTTGAAGACTACGGCGTGCATGTCGGAAATGACGAGCGATTTCCCAGGGGGACAGATCCAATTGAGCAGTAGACACCATTCTCGCTGCGCGGCGTGTCGATCTATCGCTGTCGGACTCCGACCATTGGCTGCGGAAACGTCGAAGAACCTGATATGGAACTCTTCCAGCGTGCGATGTGCCCTGATGAAGCGCCGCAGGAGAGGGAAGTCCCAGAACTTCCTGTATGGACCCCAAACCGTGCAGGTGAGTTTCCGGATAGGCGGTAGATACAGCGCGGTGCAGAGATCCGAGAAAGTTGGTGCCGTGGAGACTGGCATCGTCAGAACGCCGGCATCGAGGGATTCTGCAGAGATGCCTCGACGGGAGAGATATTGCCGCATGGCCATGTCGTTGAACGCGCGGCAGACGCGAGAGAGCACGAGGAGCTCACGATCCCAGACGCAGGTAAAGATCTCGAACCACACGTCATCTGGCAATTCAGGGTGGGGGTGGGTTCCGCCCACGTGAATTCGGAGTCGTCGCGCAGCGCGCGAAGCTTTCCGCATCCCGAGGCGCAGGATCTTGAGGATTTAGTGCTCATAGTGTAGTCCAAGTCAATACAGCATTGTGTGACAGCTGAGCGCCTCAGATCGCCGGATAGACGCTAAGAACAGCCACGGATCAATAAAGGCGGTGGCGCAGTTGTCTCGTCAAGTCTTCGAATTCAATATGCAAAGAAACACCTACAGCAGGCCTAACGACCTACGGCCCGCCTTGAAGGTTGAGCGCGGAAGTCAAGTCACCGTGGGAGCAAGATCAAGCAGATCTTATCTTATCGTGATTGGAATCTGCTCCCACAGTTTCCTCAACATGGACAATAAATATTGCTTGTAATAATGGTGATAATTGGCCCGTCGCATGTCATCCAATTGATAAAAGCACCTGCTGGTCAGAGCCTGCATCATGGAGCATCCAATAGTTGTCCCTCCCGGATATAATCTCAACACTGGTTGAGTCAGTGAACATCTAGGGTTGAAGTACTGAAAATAGGAATGAAAAGAAAGATTAGATAATAGCTCGTCAAATGGCGGAGCCTTACAGAAAAAAACCGTACATATACCCAGAGTGGTGAATATTTTGAGATCCGGCGGATGGTGCATATTTGAAAGCACGCATAGAAAGCAGTTACATAATATTTTGAAATTCAGAGTGGGGAATATTGTGAACCTATCAAGGCGGTAACATTTTGGGAGTGAAAAGAGAGGTGCATCTTTTGTAGTATCTTTATGAGCCATGCATAATTTTTGCCATCCAGGATTGATCCAGGACCTGGTGTTTTATTGACCAATTGACAGTGGGGCAAATCCAGTGAGACAATGGCTTGTTGAACCGTATTCTGGTCGATTCTGAATTCTTCGAATCATCGTCTAGCGCTGCGAGACGCGGCCGTAATTCTCCTGAGCACCTCCGGGGCCCCCCGGAGTCCGGGCCAGTTTGTGAATCACTGATGCCGGTGATGGCGAGCTTCCAGCCACTCGCCCTCTTCTCACACAACTCTTTGTTTTCTCAAGATCGGGCCGCCGCCCGCCTTTTAAAGGATTTCTCCCCGATCTCTCTCCATCTAACCTGCAACCCCCATGGATCGTCTCAGCCGACTGCCTTCGACCGAATTGAAGGAGGAAAAGCCTTTCCCATCCCCACGGGAATGTCGCTTTCCTACTGGCTCCAGGGCGTTCGAGCATCCCCTCTCCTTGACCATCGCACCACAGAGGAGCTCCCAAAGTCGGCAGATGTCGTGATAATCGGTTCTGGGGTAAGCGATTGCGGTGCAAAAACCACCAGTGAAGTCAAAAATGCCTAGATGTGTGGTACCTTGGTCGCATATGAGCTGCTCACGCGGCCCAATCCTCCGAAGGGCGTTGTGATCTTGGAGGCGCACGAGATGTGCTCTGGAGCAACTGGGAGAAATGCCGGTCACTGCAAGTCGGACCAGGTTTGAATCCAGTCCCGGAAATGGGTGATCTACTTACAACGGATCCAGTACCGCGGTTTCCCCAAATACGAGAAGAGCTTTGGTGCTGAGCAGGCGAAGAAGGTAGGTTCTTAAATGCAACTCGATCGAAAATATGCATCCGCTAGACTGCAGCTTCTTGGACACGAGTTTGAGACATGGAGCCGCCTCGTCAAATTTGTGCACGAAGAGAAGGTTGACTGCGAACTATGGGTCGGGGATACGGTCTGTTATTAAGTTTAAAAACCTGAAACTATTAGTTTGCTCAATACTCCCCGTAGATTGACGTAGCAATGTCTCCAGAGGTCGCGTGCACACTTTCTGCCGCGTTTGAAGCGTGCAAGGCATGTGGCGGCAAGGTTGATCACATTAAGTACATCTCCAACCCAGTGGAAGCTGAAAAGGTTAGCTTGTGCGCGCTATTTTAATGATTCGGAATCTAAACGAACCAGGTATCGAGGCTCAAAGGTGCACAGGCCGTGTGGGCATGGAAAGCCTCCACATTATACCCTTGGAAACTCGGTAGGTCACAGACGAAGTGAAACTTGAATTCAGAAAATGACACACACTTCAGTCGCCCACATTATGAGAAAATGCCTCAGCAACGGACTCAACCTCCAGACCTGGACCCCAGTTTACCTCCATCACGGCATCTACAGAAGCCGCTCGGCTCTGGGACGTGCATACCGCACGCGGCGCCATTTCGACGCCCACGGTCGTGTATGCGACGAATGCATACACTTCGTCCATCCTCCCTTCGTTTGCCAGATACATCCAGCCGACGGTGCACATGTGCAACAAAGTAGTTCCGCCCCGAGCTTTTTCAGGGAGCAAGGCGCTCCAAAATTCATATGGCATCCTGGTGGCGCGCGGCGGACAGTTAAGTAACTATACCATCAATTCCCGCTGCAATGCAGACGGCATCCTCCTGTTCGGGGGAGCGCCCCGAACCAGAAGAAGCTCAACGAATATTTGGACGCCAATCCGACGCGGCTATTTGACGACAGTTTAAGCAACTTCCAGCCCGCCACAGACGCAGTGAATGAGCTGACGTCGACAGCGTTTGAAGGTTGGGACACGGACGGGCCGGCGCCTGGAGTGGGCACAGAATATTCGTGGAGCGGAATACTTGGCTGGGTGCGCGTTGTTTATTAATTTGTGTCAGAATCTCACACGAGTAAGTAGAGCGCAGACATTGTTCCGTTCATCGGGAAGGTTCCTGGCCTTCCTGGGCAATGGACCTGTGCGGGCTTCCACGGACACGGAATGTCGCATATTTTCACCTGTGCTCCAGGACTTGTAACCTTGATGCAGGGCGGAACGTGGGCAGATACCGGGCTCCCTGAATGTCTCGAACTAACCCCAGAGCGACTGGCCAGAATCGACGTTCGAAAACCTGATGTTTAACGGGGATTCCTTGGATCTGTATTTGTACAAACTGTAAGAAATGTTGAAGCGTCAATATGACCACCGTGGACCACGTCCCGACTCTCGGAATTGAAAACGAAAGATCTACACCGCCATCTGATGACTGGCAAACGCGCTGGAAATATTCATGTTCAACCATATTCCGGCGACTCTGTGCAGACGACTAAGGATAAGGCAGGATTTTGATCATGACTGAATTAACCAACGTCGTATCGTGAGCCTATAATCAAGCTATGCACTTACAGGTAGTACAAGCCATTCGTTGTTCAAAAGACGAGTAAAATAAAAAATCAATCCAATCACAATGTTCTCGGAAGAAAAGCAACAAAGAAAATGCGCCACTACCGATACCCCTCCCCATGCTCCAGCCAATCCAGTGCCATGTGCGCCTGGCCCACTACATCGCGATCGGTGTCCATCCCCAGTATCGCGGAGCTCCAACCGCAAGTTCATAGCCTAAGATTTGGTGATGCGCTCGATAACCAAATACTGTCAGTCGACATTAGCATGAAAGCTTTCTCGGCGTCCTGATACAGAGTTGGTTGACCAGTCGACCGTCTGAGATATTCGTGCTCATGGTCGGGTTTTCTTCGGAGTTACTGCACTTTCTGCCAGTGCTCCTCGGAGATCTATGGTCGTACACTTCCCATAAGTAGAGTTGTGCGGCGACTCATAGATGATATCGGGCCTTTCTTTTTTTACCGCCCGGAATGGCCAGATGAACCCTTGTCGGTGTTTTCTGGAAGCAGCGGCAAGATAATTATAAAATAGCAAAAACCATGATCAAGAATATAGATCTAGACGCATATGCACATTGAAAAATGCGCATCCTCCTCAGAGGATAGCCCCACAGCCAAATTAGTGTGTCTCCACGCCCGCCCGACTCCTCCGTAGCGGCACCAACAGGGTGTGCGTGACCCTTCCATCGGCGATTCTCACGACGTGAGCCGCTAGCCTACCAACACTCCGTTCTGCACGCGCAACGCTGTGGACCAACTCCGCATTGGCCACATCCTGCTTGCCCAATTTGCTGTTCACCGCGATACCGAGGGGCCCTCTGGTGTAGTTGAAGCGCATTATGGGTCCGGAGCGGGATTTAGCGGCAGAATAGTCGTGGTGGACCAGTGCGCGGAGGAAGTCTCGCTCGCGCACGGTGAGTGGGTGCCGGTCGTCTTGAGATTAACATTGTCCTGAGTGGTGGGATCTGTGCGAGGCAGAGGAGCGGAACGTACTGAGGCAGTGGGCGCCGTACGTGTTGCAAGCCTCCCGGTGACCACCTACGCGCCAGTCGATGATCTGGCATTCTTGGGAGCAGTAATAGAAACAAAGACAACACCCGAACAGCGTTGGAACGAGTTTTATCGGAAATGATGGCGCACTGTGGAACCTGTATCGGTGGGAGTTTCATCGAATTTGAGTCCGCAGCTGCTCACCTCCAGATTATCGCATGCTTTGAGGGGCACATATCCGGGGGGAGTCGAAAATTTTAACAACTGCGAGGCGCTTCTGCGTCAAGTCGACCAACGCCTGCCACTTCTGGTATATTTTTGGACGCCTTGAACGCTGCACTGTTGGAGAGGACATCGATCTCCCGTAACGCAGCGTCGATTCGCAGCGGGGATGCGATAGTATACCAACGATACATATATCAGCTCTACGAGCAAGTCTGCCTCGGAATGGACACGGTCATCGAGTTGCGCAGAAGACGCAATGGCACGCAGCAAGCCGTTCTCGACGGCGGATGGAATCCAATTGTAGCCAGACGAAGCGCTGAATATCCGGCCCAAGATGTCGAAGAAATACTTGAGGGGTGCTCGAGCTCTTCTATTGGGGGTTTCTGCGAGGGCAGATGCAGCTCTGGCGAGGAGGGGGGACAACACCGCGATCACGGAGAGCCTCGTAAAAGGGCGCAAGAGGGACTGTACACAAGGGCGCCCTCAGGAAGGCTCATGAAGTCCACATACACCGTGTCGCAAAAGGGCCTGATCGCCTATAAGGGGTTAGGAAGGGTTACAGGCTTATAAGCGAGTTACAGGCGACTTATACTAGGCTTACAACTAGAGTATAAGTAGTTATAATTCAATATATCCTTGAGTGATATTGTGGGGCATTGAGGGCTGAGAGGCATCTATATATTAGGGTTGTTCAGAGTAGCCACTTTCAAATTTATTTCGGCCTCATTTCAGATTCTAGTTCGCTGGAAGTGTGACCGGAGAAGACCGAAATTGAGCGAAATTGGATCATGATCAGAGTTGAAATGAAAATTCAGAGTTGAAATGAAAATTTTGAAAGTTGTTCAGAGTCCACATCATCGCACTCATCACCTCCCGCCCATCGGCCATCACAGTGAGCTCCCATACCTCGGGTATGGGCCGTCTGGGAACCCTGCAATCTTCGTCAAGCATCATGTGCAGCACTCATTGTAGTTAGGCCCACATAAATAATCTGAAATAACACATGCTGACACCGACTTTGAGGCGGCGGGACTGGGGGCGGGAGCATGCGCGACAATGATGCGAAGCGCAAGCGCTAAGCGAACCCTAGCCCTAATCAGTCACATCAGGTAACGCTCAACTGGCCAACGAAATAAAATCGAAATGAGGCCGAATAAATTTGAAAGTGGCTGACTCTGAACAACCCTATTGTCCAATATCCCAATCTGCCGAGTCGGCCTCAGTCACCAAAAAAAAAACGCCGTTTTGGGGTGAATTTACAGGCACTTCGGTCAGTTTGTGGAGCGGGTGGAGCTGGGTGGAGTGGAGCTCCACCCGAGCACTGAGCACGGTGCAAAACTGTGTTGGTGACATCTGAGCTTTCCCTGCACTGATAATAGATACTCTGAATGTAATTTGAGTCCTCAACATTTTATAATGTAATTACTGAAGACTGACCCTGACCTACCTTGTTAACTGATACTTGATAATGATGATTAACTAGTAAAGTAACTACTCTCCTTCCCGCTGGTACTACAAAGTACCAGCGGAGGGGAGCAAGATCTTTTCGAAATTTTACCTCGACTAGTTATAAGCTGCTATAACCTCCTATAACCCTGTAACCCCTTATAACCTCCGTAAGTCCTTGTAACCCAGGATAGCCCCATTCTGAAGTTTATAGGCCCCCCAAAAACCTTACAAGCTTATACTGCCTTTATACTTAATTATACCGACTTATCTTCTACAAAGGACTTTTGCGACACGCAAAAAAGAGGATAACATCGAGACAATAGATGTCGCGTTCTGACAAATGTGCTTCACGATTATCCAGGACGTAGGAAAGGTACTGAACCTGAAGAAGAGATAACTGATCCTCCCCATCCACGCCATCAACAAGCTCAAGGTACGCTGCCAATTTGGCATCGACCTCTGCCCATTTGGCATCTATCAAGTCGGTCAAAAAGATAGAAAGGGCACGAAGTAGCGTCTCGCGCAGCCGTTTCTCCGGGGTGTCGAGGACATACTTCCATGCTCTGCCGATGAGATAGTAGAGTCCAGGTCCGCGCGCATGTACGCGGTCTCCCTTTGCGGGTCGTACAGGTACCCGCAAAGTAAAGAAAGTGTGGGCAGAAGCTAGACTCGTCGAGGAATATTCCCGGGAGCTGTTCTCTGTACGTGTGGAGGAAACGGACCCAACCGAATACTCGTGGCCAGATATCCGGACCCAGATGGCGGGGAAAGGGGATATTGTACACGGCCCTCAGTACATCCCCGATCTGGCGAACAGAGGTCTCGGTCAGGCCCAGGGATGTGTCGAGCGCTTCGACGCTAGGGATTCCCTTTGGATCCAGGAGGGTGTATAATGCCGGGAGCAAGTAGTTCTTTTTCGACTGGGGAACCTTGGCCACCGCCCCAAGGAATCGTTCTACATCCTCAACAGAATGATTTGGAGCGCACGCAGCAATCGCGATCCGCTAGATTATGAATACGGCATCAGCCAGGGAACAATGACAAAAGGGCGCATATTACGTGAGCTGACAGCGGCAGTTGTTCCAGGTTGCTGAGGTGCAAATCTGGATGCATGAGGGGAGACGAAAGGGAGACCTGGAGAGGAAGAAAATTGACTGAATCACGTTATTCCGGACGGTATGTTGACACGAGGCGGGGCAATTCCATGGACCCGAGGTGTGCCACAAAATATGAGTCATAACCGAACTTCCCTTCCGAGTCGTTCTCTCCAAGGCTCTGAGAAAACGAAGACCTGGATCCCAGCCTGGATATTATCTTTGTATTGGATGCTTCAACACATATCCTCGTCAAGGGGCCTGGGGGCTCTACGGTCTACCACCGATGTTCCGGTGGAATCCAAAAACAAAAGGACTGACAAACAAACTCCGATTGATCCATTACCGGACCAAACCTTCCCAGTTGAACCCGGACGCGCAGGTTAATGGTAAGCCTGTGAACTTCGAGATAGACATTCTGCAGCTCCGAGGCACGACCAGCAATGGGTTTGCACTCAATGGCAAGGCCAGCCGCAAAGAAAATCATCCAGAGAGGTGAGGAAAAATGAAAATTGTGGAAGATAGACCTGGAACACGAGAAACAGAATATGAACCGTCCTAGGCCTAACGGCGCTCGTTGCAACAATTGTTTGCACATGTTGTACTTGGATGTAAAATCTAGAACCTAGCCAGGGATTTCCCTGGAAGCGAGGAGCGAATCGGATAGAGGGCTGAAATAATATCGCGACGGACCGTTGCTGCTATAGGGTATGGGCTATTACGATTCGGAATGAGCAAATCAATAAGAAATGGACTCTAAGCACTTCGATTTGAAATAAACGCCTGTGAGCGATTTATATTGGTACGTTCCAGGTGCCGACGAGGGGAATTTAGTTGGTACAGTAGACGCGGGGTTTAAAATAGGTTAGCTACACATTCGTCTGAGATCGGGCAAGGGTGAGGCGTGGGTGAGGAAAGCCAGTTTAAGATTGAATGGACAAGTCTTGCTGATAGCATTGGAATGGGAACCCTCATGTATACAAGCCATTCGTTGTTCAAAAGACGAGTAAAATAAATAAAAAAAAGGCAATGTTCCCGAAGAAAAGCAGAAAATTACGCCACTACCGATACCCCTCCCCATGCTCCAGCCAATCCAGCGCCATGCGCGCCTGGTCCACCACATCGCGATCGTCGTCCATCCCCAGCCCCAGCGCGCCCCGCCCGCGGCCCGCGCCGCCGCCCCGTCCGCCGGGGCCGCCGGGACTGCTCGGCATCGCGGAGCTCGGCAGCGCGTGGCTTGCGGAGTAGCACAGCGCGCGCAGCGTCGACACGACACCCGCGTCCACGAGCGCGCGCCTTCCGCGGCTGTCCCCGCGCGCGAGCTCGCAGATCGCGGACACGGCCGGCCGGCGGATCGCGGGCGCGCGCTCGGCGAGCGCGGTGCGCAGCGCGGCGAGCAAAGGCGCGTGCGCGAGGAGGAGCGCCTGTTGCGGGATGCCGTTGGAGAGGTTGGCGAGGACGTACGTTGCCTAGGTGCGTGTCAGGTTTAATAATAAACAAGAACAAAAAAGAGGGGTACCTGCAAGACGACGTCGTCGTCCGGCGCTGCGAGCGCGGCCGTGATGGTGCGGAGCAGCACCTCCGCGCCGAGCTCCCGGAAGAGCATGTCGATCCCCTGCTCGTTCTCCGCGAGGTTGCGCACGACCGTGAACGCCTGCTCCTGCACGCCGTCGTCCTTGTCCTCCAGCAGCCTTTAAATCGTCATCAGAGTAGCGAACAAGAATGAAAGAAACAACACACTCCGCCATCCTCGCCCACCCCAGATGATTCATCACGTCCCTTTTCGTCTCCCCGCTCGTCTTGCGCAGCACGTTCTTCACAGCCCACAGCGCGCTCAGCCGCAGCCCCGCGTCCCCGCACCCGAGGAGCTGCACCAGCCGCGGCATCAGGCCCATGTCCAGGTAGATCTGCGTCGTCGCTCAGTTTTTAGTTGATAGTTGATAAAATGATAATGAAGACGAAGAGAAGAGTACGCACGGGCCGTAGCGGCGAAAACTCGTTGACGATGTTGCACACGGCCGCGAGCGCCGCGCCCGTCACGCGGCGGTCCTCGTCTGCCTTCTTGAGGATGGTGAACACGCTCATGCCGAGCCCGCTGTCGACGATGTTGGTGCGCAGCACGGCGACGGCGCGGCTCAAAGCGCGCACGCATTGGCACGCGGCGTACCTAGGTAGTGTGAGGGATGTATGGATGGAAAGACGAAGAGAAGGAAACGCACCGGATCCCGACATGCCGATGCGAGAGCGACATCTGGATCGCGGGCAGCAGGCAGTGCGTGTCCGTCACCGCGCGCCGGATGGTGTTGTCGAACAGCGACAGTGCGGCGATGGCCGTCAGAGCCGCCTACACGCGTTAATTTGCATAATAATTTCCGACGAAAAGAAGGCAGACAAACCTCTCGCAGCCCCGCAACGCTCTCGCTCTCGTCCTCGTCCCACCCCGCCTCGCCTTCCCCATTAATGATATTCCCTGCTCCACCCGCACCATTTCCATTTCGTCCGCTGCTCCCTGTGTTCCCTCCCATGCCGTACAGTGTGTTATTGTTGCTGGAGGAAGAGGAGGAGGAGGAGGCCTTGACCGGCGCGGGCGTGATGGCGTGCACGACGCCCGCGAGCTTTGCGAGGCACCCGCGCTCGTACGCCGAGAAGGCGAGCGCGGCGTTGTCGGCGACGAGGTAGTCTGTGTATGTATATTGATCAGTTCGTGTTCGTGGTTGGAAAGGAAATCAATAAATAAAATCAAGCGTTGGATGAAGAGAAAGTCCAACACCGTGCGCCAGTTGCCAAAATAAAACAAACCAGCGGTAGAAGCCATAAAAATCCCTCCCCCGACCCAATCCAAAAAAAAGAAACCCCACTTACACAAAACGAAACACGCCCTTCCCCTTGCGCGCACGCTCGCCGCGCTCTCCCTCCCTCCTCCCGCTGTTCCTCCTCCTAGTCCTACTCCCCCAGTAGCTGATGATGGAGAAAAGGAGGAAACCGGCGCGCCGATGATGCGGTTCAGGACGTTCATGACCGTGCGCGCGGGCGTGTCTGCGTCGGCCATGTTCCCAGTCGTATACGCGCTCGCGTGCCCATGCGGCCCCGCGGACGCAGGCCCCCCACCGCCGCCGTTGGCGTGCAGGTTGGTGTTGATCGAGATGGCGGCGGGGTGCGGCGCCGCAGACGCAGACGTGGATAATGTCGCTGTGGATGTAGAAGTAGTGGCCAAAGCAGATGCGGAGGAGGATGTAGACGGGGCAGAGAGCGGGTGCAGCGTGGTGGTGGCGGGGAGCATGGCGGCGCGGATGATGTTGGTTGCGCTGTGTTGGATTTTGTGTGAGTATATAAAAAAAGTCGTTGGTATGAAGGAGGTAGGGGGGAATAGGGGGTTGGGTGGGGAGGGAGTAGGAGTGAAGCACCCTCCGCGAATCAGAACGAAACAAAATAAAAGAAATGAATTGCGCCGAATAAAGAAAAGTGCAGACTGCGTCCATGCGTCTTCCTCTCAGAGACGAGGAACGTTCTCGTCGCAAGAAGAACAGAGATTCTTCTTCGGAAGAATAAAGGTTCTCTTCGGGAGAAGAACAGACAGACGGGATTATTCGCTTCAGAAGAAAAAGAACAGCAAAATAGAACACCACCGACGTGACGTGAAATATATAAAATAAACAGCCAGACATATGAAAGCGGACAAGATGGAAATATAGCGCTCTGCGTGGACACGACGGAAGGAAAACAAAACAAACGAAATCGCGTTCCTCCTTGAAGAACCACGTATCCAATAACCAAAACAAAAAAAGGCAATGCAAAACACGAAACAGAACAAAGACCCATCCAACGCAAAAAAAAGATAGAGAGACGCACCAGAGACACCCGGCGATCTGCACACCGACGGCGTCGCGCTCCGCTCCGCGCGCGGTGGGCGTGCTGCTGGAGGCGCGAGAGGAGGTGGGAGCGTACGCAGAGGAAGTGGGGGGCCCCGCGCCTTTTGCGAGCGCGAGGATGGTGTGTAGTGGGGGCGGGGCTGGGGCTAGGGAAGACAAGGAGAGAATACAGGGAAACGTCAAGGGCAGCAAACAGCCGTAGGGGGTGGTAGGAGCCGTCGAGTCGAGTTGTCAACGGGAGGTCGTCGTATGGTGAATACGAGCCGAGTCGAGTCACGTCGGACGGAAGAATCGAAATAGCATATAATACCGATAGAAAAGGAAGGGAAAGAGACGGATCGTCCGTCAGAATCGCGCATAGTGCACAGAAGAGACTCACCACCACGTGCACCTCCCGCAGGTAGCATAATGGGTACTAGCAGCCCCGCGGCGACGGGCGGGTTGTCGCGCGCGAGGGCGGCGAGGGCCGAGAGGGCGGATTCTTGGAGCTGAGTTTTTTTATTAGGTTTGTGAAAAGGAGTTATGGGAGCAAACGCACCTTTGCGTCCCTGCCCCCCAGCAGCGCCACCAGCGCGCGTACGACCCAGCCCTGGTGCGGCGGCTGCGCGGTGCCCGGCTGCGGTTTCTCCCAGCCGCGCTTGGAGGGCGTCGTCGTTTCCCAGCCGCGTTTTGGGGCTGCGGTGGGAGTAGGCGGGGTAGCAGGCAAGGCGCGGTCTGCGGGCGGGAGCCAGTCTGCGACTGCGCGGCGGTGGGCAGGCGTGCGCAGGGTTGCTGCGAGCAGGTGGGCGATGCACGCGGCGGGCGCCGTGTGCGCCTGCGGATGCGATGATGTAAGCAGCAGGGGCAGGTACAGGTCGAGCGAGTCCGTCTGGAAGAGATAGTCGAGCGCGGCCTCGGCGTCGGCGTCCGGGCTCTGCGGCGGGCGTTCGGGACGCGGGCCGAGGCCCCACTGGTCGGGGCCCACGGCGTCGGCGATGGCGACGCCGATGGACCGCAGCCCCCGGGCGAGCGCGGCGAGGAGCGCGGGCGGCGGCGGACCGGCGGCGGCGTGCAGGCGGGCGAGGGCGTACAGGAACGCGCGCGGAGCATCGCACCGCAGCAGCGTACCCAGCACAGTCTGCACACCGTAGGCGATCGACGAGATGACGTGCGCAGCCTCGATCCGCACCTCGTCACAGGAGGACGGCTCGTTCAGGCATTGCACAAGCGTCCCAACGAACACCTCGTCCCGCGCGAGCTCGACCTTGGCAGCGGGGTTCCCGATAACCGTGTTCTTGATGCTCTTCAGCCGCGACAGCGACAGCGGGGCGGGCGCGATGATGGCGGGCGTGAACGTCATGACCAAGTGGCAATGGGGCGCGGGTAGGGATCAAGTAGGGCACTGAGTGCGAGACTGTCAGCCCCGAATTGGAAGATCCTCCAACGGGCACATGGTGTAGTTGGTTATCACGCTCGCTTAGCAATCAGCGGTTTGCGAGAGGTGTTGGGTTCAATTCCCAATGTGTCCATTCTTTTGCTTATTTTTCAAATGACATTTTATTGTCTTCTTTTTTGTTCTTCGTGATCACGACGAAATCCAGAAAGCATTGTTCCAGGCACTGATCAAAGGAGGTGGTAGGGTAGCGGCCATACATGTGCGGTTACCCCACGTGATTCAGTGTGACATGACCAAATTGGGACATGGCTTGGGAAAGACGCGCTAATTAGGACCACAAGGGGTATGATAAAAATTTGGGCCCAACAGTTCTGTGGGGATCGGTCCGTTATTGCTCTGTGAGGTCGGATTCCAGCATAATCTTGAGTTTTGAGCAAGTAGTTCCAAAAATGGTGGATCAATTATCTAAATGAGCATCTCTGGTGCTCGCCTACCAAAGTTTCTTTGGCTGCTGGGTGCTGAAAATTTTAGGATGCGACCCTGGCCCTCATTCCTTTCATGCCTCCAACGAAGAAAACACTGCGAGACCGGTTGAACCGTCTGCGCGGCAATATACCTTCGCCAAAGAAAGCCATAAAACACGTTGCTGACACATTGACTCCGAACGATGCATACCGCAAGGGACTGGATGGCACGCAGGCGGCATGGGCAGCAAGGAAATACAAAGGGCATAGGGTTCTGCCTCCTGAGTACAAAAAGGACATGCTTGCGGCTGGAATTATGCGTGGAGGAACACCAAACACTGGGTTGTAATGTATTCATATTTGTATATTGATAACTACTCACTCAATATTGCCCCAAATTTCACGAAAAAAATTGGACACTTGCGCGTTGTATAACTAAAGAATATTGTTGAAGCCAATTTTTGAAAACCTCCCCAGAGTTTGTGAAAATAGTGGCCGAACAATGGCCGAACGTTGACATGTCCAAAAAAGGAGCTGTGACCGTAACAGCACATGGGGTAACCGCACATGTATGGCCGCTACCTTAGTGCAATGCCAACAAGGGTGCTCAATTCTTAGCCCGTGGGCCCATCCCGTGGGTTTATTTGTCCCGAACAAATAGAATTGAAACTCCGGCCGGTATTTATGCCGTTTCCGGAGCTATATTAGCTCACAGCAGAGTTCCAACACAACTTATCAGACATGGAGATACTCTAATGGTTTTTATGAGCAGTAGTTAGTGTTGAATTCACGAAACTAAGTGGACAAAAGCTGTTCATACCTCCAAACCCCTGCTCCTACACATCTAATCTGTCCAAAATTGTTACTAAAGTACTTTAGGAGGTCCTCAGTGATTTTATGGTTAGATATATACACTAATAATGTCGCAAAAAGCCTTTGTCGGAGATAAGCCAATATAGGTTAATATAGGCGGTATAAGGCTGTAAGCTCATTGGGGGGTCTATAACCTTCAAAATGGTGCTATCCTCGGTTATAACCACTTATGAAACTTATAAGTACTATAAGGTGTTACAGTGCTTATTGGAGCTTATAGCTGCCTACAGTTGGCTCCCTTGCTGATGCCCAATATCACAAATCATTCCCACCCTTGTTCCCATATCCCGCAGCACTCAAGAAATAATTCAAATAAATGCATTCAAACTACACTATGATACAGAAGTAATAATACTAATGCAGCCTAACTGTTGTGCTATTAGGCATTGATTGCTGAGACAGTGCATGTACTTACCATGGGTGGCAGGGAGAAAGAGAGGTTGGGGCACAATAGGTGGGGTCTGGTATGAGTATGAGTATCCATGGTGCAGCCAAAGGGTGAGGGCAGTCTCACCTTGTTATATCCATGCACACTCCCCGGCCTATCTATCGCAATCCTCCGTCCTCCGGTCCTCCGACCTCCGTCCTCCGAGCTACGCCTTGGCGCTGCTCCTCGATGTCTTACACGGGTTTTTACGCAATGAAGGATTACTGAGCATTTCCCATTTACCCGTCTTCTGTCTTATTGTCTTTACTGACCTCATGTTTCCCATCACCTTCCTCATCTCCATGCACCTATGCCTTATTGTTATATCTTGGACATATGTCTTCCTTCCGCATTCAGGACTACAATTAGAATACTTCTATAAGTACTCCGTAAATACTCCCTATACTTCAGTTTGATTATTAACGTTGCTTTGCATTCTGCTCCGCACTGAGTCGTCCTCCGGTCCTCCGACCTTCCCTTCGGACTTCTTGTATTTCATCTGCCAGTCAGATAGTCTCGCTCACCCTTTCCCCCCTGTGGTGTTTGCGTTCTATCCATCCTCCGACTTCCTCCGGTTCTCCAGTCCTCCGGTCGTTCGGAGCTCAGACTTAGCCCTTCCTACCTTTGGCTCGGTATATAACAGTATAATCAAACTGACCTATCTTGCTGGTTATGTCACATACTGACTCTGCATTTACTCCCGCTGCATACATTTCTGCTCGGCAATCTTGCGATCGCCGCGAATCTCGACTATTCTCAGTCATTGTTCCTCTTTCTCCGACTGTCCACACTATGGCAGACATCCCCACTTCTTACACTGGTCCTATTCCTGTCACCCTGCCTATTGGTATTTGTGGCTGGAGCTCAGCTCCTGCTCCGACAACATCCGCCACTTTTCCGATCAATATTCCGGGGTTAGTCCAAAGCCCGCAGACCCCGGAAAATCCTACCATCTTCCGTCGAACTCCTCACCCGGCTCGTACTCACAACGATGTCGACAACTCCGCAATCCCCTATCTGATCATGGAAGCTGAGGAAGGAGACCTTCTAGATGAAGATGTTAGTGAACTTGGTGCTCCTATACCTCCAAACCCCTCGCCGGATCACAATCCTTCTGATGATCCTCCGCAAGGCCCTTCCCCTCCTCCAGGCGGCCCTTCCAGCCCCTCCAGAGGCGGCGGAGGTGGAGGTCGAGGACCTCCAGGTGGTGGTGGTCACGGTGGTCCTCCTGGTCCCCCAGGCCCGCCTGGCCCACCTGGCCAACGACAAGGGTCTGCGAGTTCTCCCAGTAACGAAGCTCCGGAAGACTTGCTTCTCAGCACTGTCCGGACCTTCAGAGATGCCATCAATTCATTCGTTTCCCACCAATTGGCTCCTCCTCGCTCATCCCGCTCGAATCTCCGAAATCCGGATACCTTCGATGGCTCCGATCCATCCAAACTCCCGTCGTTCCTCACCCAGTGCTATTTGCATTTTGCGGAGCGTCGTCAAGATTTCTCCCAGGATGACGACAAGATTTTCTATATCTTGTCGTATCTCTGGGGCACTGCCCAGCAATGGTTCGAACCTAACCTTTACGACCAAAGCCTCCGGCTCTGTTCTGGTCTGGGACGGAGATTTTCCCGTCTTCATCCGGGAACTTCAGAGTAATTTCGGTCCCCACGATCCTGTCAGGGATGCGGAGGATCTAATCCGGCTCTGCCGCATGAAAAACGGAGACCGGATTGCCGTCTACATCATCGCATTCGACCGACTCGCTATCCTCACTCAGTGGGGCGACAATGCTCTCTGGCACCAGTTCTATGACGGACTTCCGCGCCGGATCAAGGATGACATGATCCATCATACTTATGCCAACACCTTGTTCGGAGTAAAAACGGTCGCCCGTCTCATTGACAACCACTACTGGAAATGCGAAACAGAGAAACAAAGGGAACGAGAGAAGGATAGGGGATCCGGAGGAAACCCCGGAGGTGCTTCGGGCAGTAGCCCCGCCTCCGGTGATACCTCCGGCGGTACAAGAGGCGATCGTAAAGCCTCTTCGAAAAAGAACTCCGGTAAGAAGACTGGCAAACAACCAGCCAGTACTCCGAACGCACACTCCGGTTCATCGAAACCTCCTCCGAAACCCTATGCCGATAAACTGGGCAAGGACGGAAAGCTTTCACCGGAGGAATGTGAACGCCAGAAGAAGAAGAACCTCTGCATGTTCTGCGGAGGCTCCGGTCATATCGCTGCCGACTGCAAGAAGCGTCCGGAGAACGCTCAGGGAAAAGCCGCTACGGCTGAAACCACCTCCGGGTCAAAAAAATAAACAGCAGCTCGGATACCTCCACACCTGGTCCGAGTTGCGTTGACTCCGAGGTGCTTCCTGAGGTTCGTCTCAATGCTTCCGCTCTTTCCCTTAATGCCCTTTATGTCGACGTCTCTTCCTCCGCTATTGTTCCAGACTCCGTTCTCCCCTCTGGTTCGGATTCGTGCACATCCATGTCTCCATCCCTTATAAATCGAATTGCGTCGGGATTCAACTCCCTATTACAAGCCCTCCTAGATTCCGGATCTTCACATTGTTTCATATCGTCGAATATTTGCGAATCAAATGGTTTTGCTCCGTATACGATTCCTCCGGTTAAACTCCAGTATCTCGACGGCTCTTCATCCATCATCACGCAGAAACTCCGACTCCTAGTCCGGTTTCCCTCCGGCGATGTTCAGACTTTGGAATTCTTTGTTACCTGTCTTGACTCACCTTGCGACTTGGTCCTTGGATACAACTGGCTCAGCCGCATTAATCCATTGATTAACTGGTCCGACGCCACCATCTCTTTCCGCTCCGCTTCCTCCGGTGTCTCTGTGTCGACACACCAGGCAAAAATGCCTGCTCCTGCTTTGGTCGCTCCGATTACAGACAAGGCCTCTCCTGCTCCGGTCAATCCGGAGGTGACGCCTACACCAGCCCCATCGTCTCCGCTGCTCCCAGGTCCTTTTATGGATTTCCCGGAGGCTCCGAAGCCTCGTCCCTTCACTTCACCTCCGCTTGTGTCCCTCGTATCAGCCGCCGCTTACCATTCCATCATCCGCGATAAAAGCACTGAGCAGTATACACTCCGCGCCATCATGACCGAAGAAGCTTCCGCTCGCTTTGCAAGCGAGTTCGAAGCTCCGGACATTACTTGACTCCCTACGGAGTACCACGACTACGCCGATGTCTTCTCCGAGAAGGAAGCTTACAATTTGGCTCCTCATCGGGATTTCAATCTTAAGATTGAGACCATCGACGGAGCTGAACCTCCAATCGGACATGTGTACTCACTTTCAGAAAAGGAGCTAGTTGCTCTCCGGGAGTTCATCGACAATAATCTCCGGGCCGGTTTCATTTATCCCTCCAGTTCAACCCATGGAGCTCCGATCCTCTTCGCCCGGAAGAAGGACAGTTCTCTCCGGTTGTGCGTCGACTACTGTGGGCTTAACCGCATCACCAAGAAGGATCGCTATCTGCTTCCGCTGATCGCAGACCTTCTTGACGCCCCTGGAAAGGCACGTATCTATACTAAACTTGATCTCAAACACACTTACCATCTTCTCCGGATCGCCGCTGGCGATGAATACAAAACCGCCTTTCGCACTCGCTATGGCTCCTACAACTTCCAGGTCGTACCGGAGGGACTTACCAACGCTCCGGCTGCCTTCCAGCGCTTCCTGAACACTATCTTTGCCGACCTGCTGGACGTCTACGTCATAGTATATTTGGACGACATCCTCATCTACTCCGATGATCCGTCCCAGCACACGGAGCACATTAGGGAAGCCCTGAAGCGCCTCCGGTCCTCCGGTCTCTATTGTAAACTCTCCAAGTGTGAGTTCAGCGTTACGACCTGCGAATACCTCGGCTACATCCTGTCGCCTGATGGCTTCCGGATGGCTCCAGACAAGATCTGTACTATGGTTGTAGTGGTAATGCATTACGGCCAGATATTACTGACAGACACGTTACATTACGGGCAGTCGTTTACTGTCCAGTAGCTTTGGTGGGTAATGCATTACCACTGGGAAAACTGATATATCAAAATGTTGGGGGTTAGGCGGTTAGGGTTTGGTGGTTAGGGGTCTCGGTTAGTGTGTCTCGGTTAGGGTTAGGCAGTTAGGGTTAGCAAAGGACGTCAAAGAAAAAGGTTAGGGGTTAGGGTTGGTTAGGTGGTTAGGGTTGATGCCATCAAAATCACGTGACCCAATCACTGTATCCACATATAGACACACTGCCGAAGACCCTAGGGCAGCTTGCCTGCCCTAGGTCTGGGTATCAGCTTTCCCAGTTAGGGTATGGCTTGCATGCAAGCCATACCCTAACTGGGAAAAGTGTGCTGCTTGTGGCTGTGTTTGCAGGTAGGACAAAACCATCCTGGGCCTTGTTGGGTGGTGGGTGGGCTTTGGGAAAGTGGCAGTGATGGTGCCAAGAATAAATATGGTGATGCCAGAGGTCAAAGGTTCAAATCCGACAGAAAATTGTTTAGTTTCCTTTTTACTGTCTGTAATGCATTACGGCTCACATTATTTATTTAGTTTCTTATATGCTCCTCTCACTGGACAGTAAGAAACTGCCCGTAATGTAATGTGTCTGTCAGTAACAACTGGCCATAATGCAATAAAGTTACCACCTCTACATAAGATCTCCGCTATCACGGACTGGCCTGTACCCCGAAAGGTCAAGGATATCCAGTCCTTCCTCGGATTTTGTAACTTCTACTGCCGCTTCATCTTTGACTACTCCACGAAGACAATTCCGCTTACGCGATTGACCCGGACCAACATTAAATGGTCCTGGTCTCCAGAGTGTCAAACAGCTTTCGAAACAATCAAGCACGCGTTCACAGTTGCTCCGGTGCTTCATCACTGGGTTCCGGGTTGACAGATCACTGTCGAGACGGATGCTTCTGACTACGCCATCGCCTCCATCCTCTCCATTGACGGAGATGACGGAGAAATTCACCCCGTTGCCTTCCGCTCCCGGTCCCTCGGACCTGCGGAACTCAACTATGACATGCACGACAAGGAACTCATGGCTATTTTTGACGCTTTTACTAATTGGCGCCACTACCTTGAAGGCTCTGCTCTTCCGGTCGACGTTGTCATGGACCATAAAAACCTCGAATACTTTGCGACAACCAAAATCCTCACCCGCTGCCAAGTCTGATGGTCCGAATACCTTTGCCATTTCAATATGGTCATCCAGTTTCGTCCGGGTAAACTCGGAGGAAAGCCCGACGCTTTGACTAGACGATGGGATGTCTACCCAAAAGAGGGGGATAGGGCTTATGGCCAGGTCAACCCTCAGAATTTTTGCCCCATTTTCACGCAAGAACAACTCTCCGCGTCGCTCCAGGCTACTTTCCTTGAGGAAATAGTCTTCCGAGCCTCCGTCGTTATGGACATTGAGAAGCTCCACTCCGATATCCGATCTCAACTTAACGACAATCCCGCCGCTGTCGCAGGCATCAACACTGCGAACCCCAGCACATCTCCACGCTGGAAACTCGATCCCTCCGGTCTTCTCCAGCTTGACGAGCGCATCTATGTCCCATTATCCTCCGGTACCTCTCCGGAGTTGCGAGTACATGTTCTTCAACATGCTCATGATCACATTCTCTCTGGTCACTTCGGACAGAATAGGACCCTCGCTCTCGTTAGACACGAGTACACTTGGCCGGAGTGCCGGACATTCGTCCGTGACTACTGTCAATCATGTATCCTTTGCAAGCGCAACAAGAAGCCTCAGCACCGACCTTACAGATTGCTGAAACCTCTTCTGGTCGCTCTCCGGCCCTGGCACTCTATATCTATGGACTTCATCGAGCAGCTTCCGACCTCCGGTCAATACAATGCTATTCTGGTCATTGTCGACCGTGCATCTAAACAGGTCATTCTCATCCCCTGTGACATTCAAATAGACTTGCCGGAGCTCGCTCGCCTCTTCCTTATTCATGTCTTCTCGAAACACAGAGTCCCTTCCCACGTCACCTCCGACCGTGGCTCCGAGTTCATTTCCTCCTTTTTCCGGTCCCTGGGCGAACTTCTCGACATGAAGTTGCATTTCACCTCCAGTTATCATCTGGAGGCTGATGGACAAATGGAATGTATGAACCAGACTGTGGAACAATACATTCACATATACTGCGCTTATCAGCAGGACGATTGGGACAGACTCCTCCCTCTCGCGGAGTTTGCTCTCAATAATTCTCCGAATGCATCAACCGGAGTTTCTCCCTTCTTTGCTAACAAGGGATATGATCCGGCCATTATGATCCATCCGGAGTGTAATGTCGCTAATATGTACGCCAAGGACTATGCCATGGATCTTCAGGACTTACACCAGTTCCTCCGAGAACAAATTACTTTCGCTTCGCAGCGATACAAGGAAACTGCGGACCGGAAGCGAATTCCTGATCCCCGGCCACAAGTCGGAGACTTTGTGTTCATCTCCACGAAGTTTCTCCGGACCAAACGACCAACTCCGAAGTTCTCCGAGACTCATCTTGGCCCGTACGAAGTCCTGGCTAAACCTAGCGCCGCCTCCTGTACAATCCGGCTTCCGAAGTCTCTCCAACAAGTTCATCCGGTCTTCCACATCTTCCAACTTGAACCCCATACTCCGAACCCCTTTCCCGGTCGTGAGGACCCTCCTCCGGCTGTGGTCGAGATAATCGACGGCAACGAACATTTTGAAGTCAAGCAAATAGTTGACTCGAAAATTGATCGCCGTTTTAAGGGCAGTAACTGCCTCCGGTATCTCGTTGAATGGCTAGGTTATGAAAACACTGATGAGCAGTTCACTTGGGTCGGAGTTGACAATGTCATCGAAACTTCCCCAGACCACCTTAATAACTTTCACCGAAGTACCCAGATAAACCTGGGCCTGATTTATAATTCGTCGACCTTCTTCTCCGCCTTCGCCTCCTCGTCCTCAGAGTCCGAGATCACAATGATCTCCCTCGATTCCCCCTTGGGGACCCTCAGCTCCACTGGCTCCCTCTTCACCGGTCACACCCACGCTTCCTCCGGCTTGCTCGATGGAGCCCTAGGCGGAAGGCTCACCGCCCGCTCCTCCTCCATTTCTCCCTCCTCCTCCGGCTTGACCTTCACCTGTCCCTCCTTCTCCGGTGTCTTCACCCTCTCTGGCGTCGTCTCCGGCACTGCGGACAGAGGCGACCCGTACTCCTCCAGATGGTACGGCGCCCACTCCTCCTCGTCATCCTCCCCCTGCTCCTCCGGATTCTCCGGTTCCTCCGACAACCTCGTCACACCTGTCTCCGCTCGAATCTTCTCGAGCTCCCCTGCGAAATACTCCACGTCCTCCTTCCACCCCAATTCCAACCCTCTGCGGACATCCACCACGCCGTGCCCAGCCGCCAGATCCCAGAGGATGTGGTGGACGCGGTACTCGCGCGCCTCCAACCTCCGGATCGCCTCTGCCAACCCATCCATCCTTCGACCCAACTGATCGAAGGGCTCGTCAGCGCGAGTGTGGGGCCGTGGTCCTGCATTCTCCTCCGGGTCGACCAGAGGCTAGCATACACGTGGGGTGTGTCTTTTCGCCTTGATTGTCCCCCCGATCTTCTTCGGCGTGTTGGATGGCGCCTCCGAGGCTGAAGCGCGTTCTCCGCTTGCTCCGGCCCTCTGGCTCGCACGCTCTGCCTGCCGCTTGTTGGGGCGCAGCACCACCTCGATGAGGGAGCAGTGGACTTGCTTGCTCTGGCACAAGTTGCAGGCGACGAGTTTCGACCGCCGCTTGGAACCGCCTTGGCACACGCACACTTCTCTGGCCTCCCGACACCGATCGCACTCTGTAAGGAATGGTTAGTGAGTTCATCAAACAGGGCACTGTTACGCACTTTTCTCCTCCTCCTCCACATCCGAGTCCATCTCGTTGTTCGGCTCGTCCTCGACAGACCCCTCCGGCCTCTCCGTCCTCCGGTCCTCCTCCTCCTCCTCGTCCTCGCCATCTCCGCGCTCCGCCGCCTCTAGCACCACGATACGCTGCGCCAGCCTGGCACGCAGCATCTCATTGGCTGTGTGCACACGGTCCTCCTCCGCCGCCTGTGCCAGGACGGCCTCCCGCTCCTGCGCAATGCGCTGCTCCCGCCTCGCTCGTCTGCACCGTCGCTCCTCCTCCTCCATCTCCTCCGCCGTCACCTTGCGCTTTCCTTTGCGCTCCCCGCCGTCTCCGCCATCTCTGCCTCCTCCGCCTTCGTGCTCGTCGCTGTCGCTGTCATCGTAGCCAGGTGGCGGGGCGAGAGGTGCCATGGGTTTTGGGGGGTAGTAGTAGTGGTGGTGGTGGTTGGGAGCAAGAGCGAAAGGAGTCACGAGCTTCCGGCTCTGGCCCTTTAAGGCGTTCAACCTGACATAAGCAAATCACGTGATTTTGACGTCACTTCTCCGTCATCCATCTCGGGCAACATTTTTCGTGATTTCTGTTATGACTTTGTGTTCCTTGAGGGCAAGGAACGCAAAGGGGATACTGTTATATCCATGCACACTCCCTGGCCTATCTATCGCAATCCTCCATCCTCCGGTTCTCCAACCTCTGTCCTCCGAGCTATGCCTTGGTGCTGCTCCTCAATGTCTTACACGGGTTTTTACGCAATGAAGGATTACTGAGCGTTTCCCGTTTACCCGTCTTCTGTCTTATTGTCTTTACTGACCTCATGTTTCCCATCACCTTCCTCATCTCCATGCACCTATGCCTTATTGTTATATCTCGGACATATGTCTTCCTTCCGCATTCAGGACTACAATTAGAATACTTCTATAAGTACTCCGTAAATACTCCCTATACTTCAGTTTGATTATTAACGTTGCTTTGCATTCTGCTCCGCACTGAGTCGTCCTCCGGTCCTCCGACCTTCCCTTCGGACTTCTTGTATTTCGTTTGCCAGTCAGATAGTCTCGCTCACCCTTTTTCCCCTGTGGTGTTTGCATTCTATCCGTCCTCTGACTTCCTCCGGTTCTCCGGTCCTCCAGTCGTTCGGAGCTCGGACTTAGCCCTTCCTACCTTTGGCTTGGTATATAACACACCTGAGCATTGTTAGTGGCCTTGCGGTGGAGAGTGCAGGGAATCAGACAGGTGCAAGAGAGTAGATAACTATCAACATACACGCAGTGCTTCTGGCCACAAATTTGGAACGAGGTAGTGGAGGGTAGACGAGGTGGCAGGGAGATGGATGAGAGGGTGGTGAGGCAGACGAGGGATGAGGTGCGGTTTAGTGGTGGTGGTGGTGATTGAGAGCAGAGAGAGGTGGAGTCACAACGTAACCCTGGGACTGAACCTTGTTCTGTCGAGGCGAAGAAGGCCTGGTTTGAAGATCCTAACAGTGCATCCTCCAGGCCGCACACTCACCTGAATAAGCCTTCTATGGTACCGGGAATAAGCATTGGACCCTGTGGAATCATCACAGCAAATGGCACCAAGACTCAAGGCCTCAATGTATTCAAAGAATTCAATATGAAAACTGACCATGCGATCAGCCTGTTAATTTATTGCCAGGTTGGTAAGGATTCAAATCATCCTCAAAGGACTTGAGCCCCGAAACTGGACTCCCCTGCTAAATATGGCGGAATGAATGATCATGCTAAATTCCTGGCATAGCTTGAATCCGTTCTCATGTCCAGTTTTATTGTGGGCCTGAGTTGGATGACTATCACATTACCCTGTTGAAAACTCTGCTTGACGGCCACTCACTGGAATGGTTCATCGATAATATTGAAACTGAGGATGAGGACATGGAGGTGGACTTCACAACCATGGTGTGCACACTACACCACCGGTTCATCACTGTCGCCATGGCTCAGCAGGCATCTTGGTACTTTGATGCCATCTGTTATAATATTGATGAGGGTCCGCTCAAACTACAGTATTTCCACAGTCCTTGCAACATCACCGCTCCATGCACCATTTTTCTTTTCCGAGCCATCCATCAAGATTTTTGCATGATTGTCACTGGGGGGATTGTAGATCCTGGCCCACTGTGCATGTACATATTTTTTTCGAAATATCTAGCTCCACACCGTGGTCTAATTCGAGTGATCTCTGTCCCGATGTAGATAGTTTACAACTGTGCTCAGAGAATAATGTGTTTTTTAGCCGGGAAAAAACATAGGAGACTCTTCAGCATGGTGATTGTGGTATACTAAAATATCTAGTGCATTGGGAGTTCAGCAGCCGAGTATTGCACCTGGAAAGTGGAGAGGTTATGTCATATTCACATGAGGCAAGATGTAGACAAACAAACCATTTCACGCCACCGCTCTCATGCCAGAGCAATTCAAGCGGAGCAACATGCATGCCAGCACAGAGGATGGGGACGACAGCGGGGATCCCGAGATGGGGCGGTTTGACTCAAATGACTCAGACTCAGCCGAAAGTTCTAACAAGAGCTTGGCAGAGTCAGAGGATGAGCCTGCAGAGTCTGAGGAAGAGATGTAGGGTCTGGAGGGGTCTTCTAAGTGTCCTATGTCCACAATACATTGAAATTGAGATGAAGTTTTTCGAAATCAGGCCATTTTGGTGCTTGTTTGTGCATGTTGCAAGGACCAGTGATCGCCAAAAACGTGGCCCGCAACAATCGGCCTCAAACTCGCCGATTTCACTCGATTTTCTCAAATCTTTTTGATGTCCCATGGTCTATGGGTGTCTGTGGACCCCCTAGGGTATTCAATTCATAGGTAGAGTGCCAAAAATTTGCAAAAATGCGGGTCATTTGAACTGCAGTGCAAGGACCGTGGAATTACTGTAATGGAAGAGTTGATTGCCAATTCCCGATGCATGCAAGAACCCATGCCTGACTTTATCATCAGGCAGTGGTTCCTCTACTTGGTTCCTCAGGAAATGGAGGAATTCTTGTTAAAGCATTGTTCACTCACTGCAGAATACTCTACTCTTGCACAACTTCAGATGTATTCACACCAACTCTGGTATGCGGATCTACATTCCAGATTGAATCGACATTGCACCCCGCACACTGGCGTACCAGCCCCAAGTACGGCTCCTAGCAATACTCCTCGCATTAATCCCAAACCTTGGGTCACCACTACTGAACCTGGGCCTTGTCCCAGCTTTACCCATCGGAACCCCTTGGATTATTGCCCCTCTTGTGTCCCCATAGCCAATTCTTCAGCTTCCACTGCCCAAAAGAGGTGCTTCAAGTGTGGAAATATGGGCCATATTGGATCAGACCCATCTTGCCCTCGTTATTCTGATCAGCCTCGGTTTGCTGACCATGCTCGCGTTACTGCACAGTGAGTTCTTGATAGCTACGTGGAAGATGATTATGATGCCCAGGGTGGTGATGTCCCAGGCCCCATCATTGGCAACTCCATTGATACTCCTTGGGCTGGAGATCAATACGATCCGGATGAGATTATTGACCAACCGTCAGACCCTAAAGAGGTGCCTGACTTGTCCGACTTGATTGACTTCCAGGATCCCAGGGAGACTAGAATTAGGGCCATGCACTTACACTATTTCTCCTGTCATGTTGAGACAACACTCTGGCTGACCTATACACCGATTTTGGGGGCCTATCCTCATGGATGCAACAGCTACTGGTGCATGTAAAGTTGTGTGTGGTGATCGGTCTTCGGTAGGTGCTGGTTAGTGGGAGAACTAATTTGTCCTTCCCAGTGGCTCTGAATGTGACCAGCTGCTTTTCGCGACAAAAGAGGAGTTGTTGGAGCTGCAAGGTCAAAAGTAAGAAGCTATTAGGATCCTGTGCTAAGAAAACTGAACGTCTGCTACGTAGACTAAGCCAGAGGGCCATCTCACTCCATCTGGGGCTGGAAGAAACTGATCCAACAGTTGTCGGGCTGACGGAATTCGGAATGGCCACATCAAATGGAGATCAGGTAGTGGCCTTTGACACCGAAACTTTCTTAAGTTTCAGGCAACCAGGTGTTATGGTGCCAAGCACGTTTAAAGATATCAGATTGTGGGTTAGTCCATTACTCAGTTCTTTTTTTGCTCTTCTAATAGTGTATTACAGAGGGCAGAGGGAGGACACTGTGCGAGCGACAGCCTACTTCTGATGGCGTCAAAAGCTCAGTCACAAAGACAGCGACGATTCCGACAACATGGAGGAGGATGGATGGGAAGCTGAAGGGGACAATGGGGGGGAAGATGACGATGACGGCGGGGAAGATGATGAAGGCGGTGGGGAATATTACAACAGGGATGGGGGTCACAGCTGAGACAACTTGCAGGATACCTGGGAAGATAGGATGGAGTGGAAAGTGGGAATATGAGGGGATGATGGATGTCGTCTAGGCGTGAAAATGGCCAATATTATATATAATTGATTCAAGATAAATATATAATATGTAGGGAACCAAAGAAACACTGTTCACTTCGGCGGGATCCCTTACATGCAGAATTACCTTGTATTTGGGGCCAACGAGCCGCTGGGGGTCCTGGGGACGCTCTGCTAGGATAGACAGATGAAACCTAGGATTAGTGAGGGTTACAGGCGAGCCAGCAAGATTTGATTTGTACCCTCCACGAGCCCGTTCACCCACAGGGAATATGCTGCCACCACCTGCTGCTCCACTCCCTACTGCTCACAACACACCACCACCTCCTTGTTATTAAAATGTGAGCCCCCGTCCAACATATGGACCTCCACCGGTCTCCACTTTGTGAAGATATTCTCCAGCACCTGTGTTGTGGTCTTGGCTGCCCCGGCTGTCTGTACTTAAAGCCCAGGTCCATTGAGTGAATGTGTCGAGGTAAAGGAGCACCGTGTGGAAACCCCCCTTCCCATCAGGCATGGAGTGGTAATCCCCCACCAGCAATTTGAATGGGTGCCATCATACAATGGGGTTGAGGCACGCATGCAATGTTTGGGACCAAACACCTTGCAATGGCGGCCCTGAGTATTGACCCATCAAGCCATGGGCTCTCGATCCTGTCCATCAAGATCAGCTTTACAGTGTTGTGGTGAAAGTGTCTGCGCTCAGTGTGGACATCCACTGCCATCTTCGTCACCTCCTCCCCCTTGATATGCTCCGCCACCATGATGTTGTACCCCAGGACGCTGTTGCACCACCACTCGTGAGCGATGGAGCCTTTGTCATTCATCATTCATCAAGATGTCGCACAGCGCACTGCAGTCCATACGAAGCTTGACTGGTTGCCCCCATATGATATTGGACAACCTATCTAACGAGAATTTCAGTGCCACGAACTCCACATTCTTCAGTCAAGGATGTGCACTTTGATGTGAATGTTATGGGGTGTCAGTGGACCACCACCTTCCTGCCAGGGAGCATCGTCTCCATCATCTGAGCCAATGTTTCCCCATGACCTTTCCGGCACCCATCCGTGGTCAGATTGAACAGGTACTGAGCGATGAGATCATAGCGTGGGATGCATAAAATGGGCTCCGACGTCAGCAAACACTTTAGACATGGGAAGTATTCCATGTGCTCCTGTGTCCACTACAGCTGCAGCTGGTGATGGCACATTATGTGTCGGTGTATGCGTTTCATCGCTCTGGCAGGCAGTGGGACTTCTTGCAAAAGCATCCGCAGCAGGTCTTCTTCTTTAGAATAATTACGAATCAGATCCCTGAAGTACAATGTTAGCCTGAGGAATGAATGCAGACAGACTGGTGGCCATGTGTAGAACTGGCCACTGAACAATGGTTGTGAGCTTTCACAAGTCCGGAGACATGCCCTTCGGCCCGATGACACTTCCTGCAAATGTGGCCTCCATCATGAAGAGTTGCGTCTTGGCAGGTGACACTGACAGATCCTCCTTGCACAAGCATGCAAAGATTGTCTCCAACTTTCCCATCATCCCATCAAATGTGTCCACCACGGAGCCACCGTTGTCTATGAAGAGCTCCATAATCTCCGCTGCTGTGAGTTTGTATAGCTTCCTGGCCAGCATACAGGTGTACCATGTCGGGGTGTCGGTCAGTCCAAACAGCATGCATGTGTAAGTGAAAAAACCCCCCAGGTATGTAGATGACAATATATGACTGCACCTCATCGTGAATTGCAAGTGTGAAGAATCTGGACACGAAGTCATATATAGACATGTATCTGTGCCCAGACAGGCGACATTGCTTGTCATGGATGTTGCCCTGCAGCATGGGTGCAGTCTTCAACAGCTTGTTCAGCTCTGGATAGGTGCCGCAGATGCACCATTTCGGAGGCTGTGGCTCATAAACTGGTCCCTCTGGGTCCCACAGGGGTAGATTGTCTGCCGACAGAAGGCCTGCTGCTACACACTGATCGTTGACCTCATGCAGGAGTTGGTTGTAGCTTAGGCCGACCCCTTTGTCCTTTTCCACGAGGTGGATGGGGTTGATACACTTGACGTCCTGGGCAGCGATGGGGCGTAATGTTCCTGTGGTGATTAGCTCAACGTGGCAGTGGACTAATGCGGCCTGCAGCTTGGCGAATGGGTGTTGGTTTACTTTCAATGAGAACTCTGTGTCCTTTGAGATCTTCAGCATGTACACTGCCCCCTTCGTAACCCGCACCTTGCTGATGGCTAGTGCAAACACATTTGTGTGCACCATGACAAACTTGTGTACCCTGGCCTGCTGCTCCTCCGTCAGGTTGGGGCCTATCTGTATGAGCTTCAGGATCGCCTCCACACACTTCAGGTTGAACAGGTCTGAGTCCCTCGTGAAGATCGAGTCAGATGGAGGTGCCTCAGTGACGGTGTTAATAGCACCCCATAGTGGGAGGATGTCAAGAAGGACTCACCTCATGGGAATGTTCACGTACGAAACAGCCCCTGAGACGGTTGCACACGGACCAACCATAGTCAGCCAAACAACCCAAACCCCCACCGTCGATGCCTGCGTCTCACGTGTTGTGATCGGTGTGGTCCCAAAGATATGTGTCAGCGAACAGCACTTGTGAGATTGAGAGTTGTGGGACTCACCTCGTGGGGGTGGTTGCTGACGATGGCACCCCATAAAGGTCACGTGTGAGGCCGTATCCCCGTCCCAGAGCTCCATTGTATGTATGTCCACATCTCCTGCTACCAACCCACCTTCCGCTCCGATCCTTGCTCCCTCTGTACCCGCATCCTCCTCCTTCACCCGTCGTGTCCCCATTATCCTCACACATTGTGTCAGTATCCGTTATGGGCATGTCAAAAAGCTCTTGGACTTGCCTCACAGGGGCATGCACACGAAACTGCCCCTATAAAGGCCACATGTGTGCCTGCCTTGTCATCATCTCCCAGCCGCTCCACCTGCGTCTCTGCTGCCTCCCCTGCATCCACCACCGATGTCGCAGCATGCTCCATGTCCTCACATATCTGTGTCTGTGGAGTACCGTACCGGGGTTCTCGTGTGGGTCAGCCATCTCAATGATTGGTAACAACAGGACTTGCCTTGTGGGGGGAATCACTCGCAATGTCACCCCTGTTGAGGCTTCACACCTAGCCGCATGGACCACAGTGTCCCTCACTCTCCATCTCTTCTCCACCGCATCCAGGTGCTGATTCTGCAAGACCGCTGTATGACTGCCCACGTCAATTAATATGATGTCCGCCACTGTGTCGTGCACAACCCCAAATGCGGCCTGGAGAAGCTTCCCAGCAGCAATGTCCAGCCCCCCACTATCAAACACCTCGAACTCCACCACCATGATTACACCCCAAATCTCCATCTTCTCTGCCCAGTGCATGACTGATGGAATTATTGTGCTGTTCGCCATCTTCAACTGTTTCGTCGGTGCGCTGAGCTTCCCTTTCCCCAGACACTCGTGCACCCTCTTGAAGAACACCTTGTCCATCATGTTGAATAGCGCCAACACGTGCACATTCTCCCACTGAGGTCCTCGCAGTGTCATATAGTGCACAAATGGTCTCGTAGTCGTGCTGCGCTCACAGGCTTCCAAGGAGTACAATTCAATAAGCTCAAGTTCAGGAGCGGTATCGAAAGCACAAGGAGCACTCATGCCACCAAGTCAGCCGGGGCTTCGGAATACTGCATGGCCTACTGCTGCAACCCGTCAACAAAACCCGCCTCAATCCCCTCCCACCAGGGATGCTGATAAGCCGGATTTCAGGCCATGCTTGTAAACATGCTTTTTGCGAAATCCTACATTTAGCCCAATCATCCATGACTAGATGACTAGCACTAGGATTGAGTGCGTAGACAGTGTTAGTGCCTAGATGAGGGCTACAAGGCGATACTCTGCTGGCAATGCTTCATATGAGGTTGCTAGCTCAGTTTTGACCAGTTAAAGCTAAGTCTATGGGAGAAGCCTAGCCTAGGCGGCTTTACACTATGATACATAACAAGATCTGGGAGGAAAACCAATGCAGTAGCCAATGAGTACAAAGCTGGTGACTTTGTTAGGCGTTGATATGAGCTAGCCGAACGATGCGACAAGACACGTGATGTTTCAGTAGCGTGATATGATGGAATCAGGACCCACTGGAGTCTGCGGGACCATCAGGTACTATGGGCTGGGAGTTATGACTCGGCAGTTGCAGCTGTGATCGGCAATTTCAGCCGCAGATCTAGCACCGGTGATATCTGGACTTTGACAGTAGGAATACAAATTGGACCTAGTAAACACTAGTGGGTGTGCAACATTGCTAGGGCACTATATCTCAAAGCTCATAGCTAGGGGATGAGTACTCCTTGAGCTAGCTAAGGGATATAGGTCTCGGAAATGGCGGAAACACTTTCTTATCGTGGAAGAACAGATTTCTCAGTGGCTGTTGATGGAGCAACCATATGGGTCGGGCTGAGGGTTTTGTGGATTGGACCAATTATATTCTTTTTATTTATATTCAACCAACAACCAAATATAGCTAGCTCGGCTAGGAGAAGCGTCCAATGCTATCTCCTGGCTATCTTCCTAAGAACGGCTTGTATGCCATAAGATCAAAAGTTCGGGGTAGGGACCAAGTATTAGGCCGCTTTTATGATAGTCCTTCTGTGAATGTAATCTCCTCTCTGCTTCAATCCTTTCTTGACTTCGGATTGTGGTACACTAGAAACGCACTAGCCTAGCTAGTTGTGTATAATAGCTCTCTGCAATGTAACCTCCTATAGAACTCCTATCCATGAACAGATGGACCTTCACAAGGTTTTTGACCGTGTTCTCAAACATGTATGTGTGTTTTACGGCTGTTAACCGGTGTGTTTTATTGTGCTAGCTTGCACTTGAATCCTTCCAACCAAGTCCAACCTCAACTCCTTGTCCTTTTAACCGCTTTGCTCTGTGTCGCATATGCATTCTGTGATGCTGCACGCGGACTCTCAACGAGTATGAAATCTTGAATCCCTCAGTGCACTCTGTGCATATTGTTGTGCAAATGAACTTCTATTGAAGGAAAAATGGATGGAGGGCTAGCTGCGTGCCTTTAGAACATAGGGGGTCACTATATGAATGGCTACTGCCTCCACTAACCAGGGTACGATCCGCTGCCCACTTCTCCCCTTGCTTTTATACTACTACTAACTACATACATAATCACATGAAAGTATGGTGGCCTAGGCCTTGGGTATACATGCCAAGCAAAACAGAATATAAATAAAAGGAATATAATTGGTCCAGTCCACGAAAGCCTCAGCCTGATCCATATGGCTGCTCCATCAACAGCCATCGAGAAATCCATTCTTCTGAAGTGCTTCTGCCATTTCCGAGACCTATATCCCTTAGCTAGCTCAAGGAGTACTCATCCCCTAGCTATGAGCTTTGAGATATAGTGCCCTAGCAATGTTGCACACCCACTAGTGTTTACTAGGTCCAATTTGTATTCCTACTGTCAAAGTCCAGATATCACCGGTGCTAGATCTGCGGCTGAAATTGCTGATCATGGCTGCAACTGCCGAGTCATAACTCCCAGCCCATAGTACCTGACGGTCCCGCAGACTCCGGTGGGTCCACGTTTTTGGAAGAGGCTTTCCACCGAGAAAAAAATCAGAGTGCCAAGTTTGATGGGAAACCTGATGTGAACATTTTGCCTTTTTGGTTAGAGTTTGATTCGTATGTTTGGGGCCTTTATGCCTTTGTGGGGGATTGATTTGCTCGACATCTGCAACTTGCTGGAGACATGGGAGACAATGGGCTTTCCTACTGGGGGCAAGATGCAATATAACAGCCCTGTAAATTGTAATCAAATTGTAATTTTTTTCCAAACATTCAGAAGAAATTCCTGTGATATTATGGCTCGGAATATAATCAGAATATTTCGAATTTGACTACAATATGCCTGGAATTTTCCCTCTTAGAATATTCCCGGTAATTTGGCCAATTTTCTGAGAAAAAGATCAAAATTTACTGACTAGGAAAGTTTGAAATATTCCGGGTTGGCAATTCTCAGTAAATTGTGACCAAACAACACAGAAAAGGAAATTTGAACACTTGCCAAATATAGTAAGTATCCAGTAAAGGCAATCTTGAACACCTGCCCAAAAAGGAATGCCTTGATCTTGCAATGTGTAGCCTCAAATCAACTTAGGGACTGCCAAAAGACACTGAACTAAGTTGATCTAAAAAATGTACAAGTACTGTAGGCACACTGGAAATTTGATGGAAACAATTGAACTCAATACAACTGCTGAATTATGAGCTTTTTGGTATTCTGAAAACAATGCTGAAAGTATTGGATTGAGAATCAGTTTAGCCTGCATTGAAATTAGTTGGTAACCGTTTAAGGCCAGATGAATCCTATTCTTTAGGCAAAACGATGGTGAAAATGCATACTTTTGGCCTGAGCAGGGTTCTCGAAACTAATGGTTTTAGCCTCAGCTATACTGTGTCTAAGTGTATGATTTACTTAGGCATTATAAACATTCCTCCATCTTGAAATCCATTCATTTAAGAGCCCCAAAAAATTCCAGGCCAGAGTGAGAATTAAAGGAAAGCCAAAACAGAAGGAATAAAATTTTTATATCTCAGCATCTGAGCCAATTTGGAAACTGGGGCGTAGATAAATTATTTGAAAGTCACATTTTTCAGAAAACAACAAAAAAATTATCATGATCCAGTTACTATATATGGCAAGGGACTAACTACATGAGAAACCTAGAAATTGTCCCAAGATGATGTCTATATTTTATTTAGAGTCATTTGATCCCGATTTGGCCCAGCAATGCTGTGTGCATTTTTGGCCACCACCATAGGGCCTTGCACTAATCCTGAGGGACAAATATTTATATTTCAATCTTACCACTTTTATCTGTGGTAGTATAATTTACTTCAGGCTTAACAATAATGAGGGACTTGCTTCCAAATTGTTTCTAGGGTTTCTGAGTCTGAAAGTGAGTTTTACTATTTCAGGAAGTTGTTTCCCATGGTCCTGGGATCACTCGCGGCCGCGAGTGATCGCAATCACGTGACATTTATCAGGTAGCAGCTCAATTTCACTTACAGGCTGCCTAATGCACAGTATTATTGCAGCTAAACAAAAAGTAACTGGTTTTCAAGCAAAGTTTGGGAAGGAGCCAAAATTGGGACAGGGCTGTCAAATGGATCACACCAAAGCTGGCCTCACTCCACAGAAATGATGATTTTTTGGTGGAGCCTGAGTCCAGTCACAAAAGCAGATGCACCCTCTCCAGTTGAAGGTGTGTTCCTTTGATATCATGGCTAGCACCTGCAGCCTGAAGAAAAGGAATGGCAAAAGAAAAGTCAGTACATAATACAAAGTAACAAATATGACTATAACCCAGAGCCTGACTTGAATGGAGACCCTATCATGGTTTCTTTCTGTTTGTCCAGTCCACCACATTATATGGGAGAATATGTAGTGTCCCAGATAGGAGAGAATGCCAGGAGGTTCAGATGAATCCTACAGGCCAGACTAGGTGAGAAATGGGACCAATTTGCATCAAGGCCTGAAGTGAGGTCAGTAAATTAGGAACCACCATCATGTGAGGCCACAAATTCAGCTGTATGCACAAGGAGAATAAGTTGAGGTGGTCCTTAAAAAGAGGCTTGTAAGTAGCAAGTACTGATTCTTTGTGAATGCTTGCGTAGATCAAATCTGGCTATCTTCAAATGTGCCACTAATATCTCAGCACCGTCTTGAAGAAAATTCAATAGTGCTCTGAAGTTGAACAAGTTGCCTCTGAAAGTACCTCCAATATCTTACATTGTCTACTTGAACCAGTCTACACACTCTAACGGATGACCAGGATGAAGCTTGTACCTCACGCAAAACTGATGTTGCCTGGGACTAGACTCATACTGCCATGCAAAGCATTGGCCCACAAGCCAAGTTGGAATGCCAGAGACTCAATTTTGAATTGAAACGACCCAGAGATTATTCGTTCTCTTAATGAAATCTCTCGAATTCATTTGTACATGTTTTGGGCTTTCCCCCATATGTCTTTCTCCTTTACTTTTCCTCTGTTTGTCCTCTGTCCATATTTCAGTCTCTACAGCTTCTCCTGCTATTTTGGGCCTTGATTAATCTAAAAATGAATCTATTGATCAATATCTATCCCCATCTCCACGAAATTGTGGTGCCTTGTGTTCAACTAGGCACTGTGCTGGCTGTGTATATTGACTCAGTCATCCTTTGCACTGCCATATCGTCCCAAATCGGCTGGATCTGCCTGCTGAGCTGCTGCAATGTGTTTCAAGATCCGAGTCTTCTTCACCGCAGCTTCTTGATTTATATACAGCATTTGATAACCCTTCGACATTATCTCCTTTCTACTTTCTCCCCACATGCTCCCAATTTTCCGACAAATGAATGGGTTCTATGGTTTTTATTTTCCAGTTACTTTCCAATGGCTCACCGACACAATTTCATTGATAGACAAATGGCTGGGCCCACGCCGAATCCCAACATCCTTTGTCCAAATTTCCGATGCCTGGTGCGTGTCAACTCACAATTCACACCGCTATTCCTAATTAATCCAGCAGGATCTGATGCCTCTTACATCGTGGAACATGCCACACCCCACCCCATCAATTCCTCTTCCCTCTCTCGCAGTAGCGGACGACTACATTTCCATGCTGAAGTCTAAGGTCGCATCCACCCTCTTAGATTCGCTGGTGTAGGACAAACGAGTTATATGTTGACTAAATCAGGTGAGCAAAGCCTTTAGAAAGCACTAGGGCTTTCAGATTGAGTGCTATTTTCTTTAAATAGGATGACTGCAGATGAGCCTAGAACGCAAAGTTGAACTTTATTGTTTCGCTTTAATCATCAGTTCCTCACTTCCTCTCCATGCTGGTATTCAATTACAGCTAATAACAGTACCGAGGGCGTGGATGAAAAAATTCCCGTTTTGGGATATTTTTGATCCCCGCGACCGATTTGCCCATAACTCAGCGGGTTTTGTGTCAATCAACATAAAAACTATATAGAAATGACCGCCTAATTCATACGCAATTAGTGATAGACACAGATTCAAAAAAATATTGTTTTTTTACATTGTCAGACCAGCAGGGCACCTTTTGGCTGGAATCTGGGCTGGCATGCCCAGATCATGTTCAATCACTCTGAGAATTTAGGAAGGAGGATTTATAGGATTTAGTAAAACCGTCATAGAGCCAGAACAGTGAATATACTTTTTCTGTGGCAAATACATTATTGATGATATAAAATCTCTCACATTGGACTACCAAGTCCAAGAAAAAGAATATTCCCTGTTCTGGCTCTATGACGGTTTTACTAAACCCTATAAATCCTCCTTCCTAAATTCTCAGAGTGATTGAACATGATCTGGGCATGCCAGCCCAGATTGCAGCCAAAAGGTGCCCTGCTGGTCTGACAATGTAAAAAACGATATTCTTTTGAATCTGTCTCTATCACTAATTGCGCACGAATTAGGGGGTCATTTCTATATAGTTTTTATGTTGATTGACACAAAACTCGCTGAGTTATGGGCAAATCGGTCGTGGGGATCAAAAATATCCCAAAATGGGAATTTTTTCATCCGCACCCTCGGTACTGTTATTAGCTGTAACGTCCTCTTTCACCACATCTAAACTCGCCAACACTAACTGTTCAGTACATTGTATTTGTACCTGTGCGATGTAAATTCTCATTACTCCTGCAGTCAACTTCTGCTAAATTCAGTAATTGAACGCTCCCCGCAGAGCCGATTCGACTCCCCAGAACTGCATCAGCTCCTTCCCTCTCACCAGTGCGGCATGTATAACCGCCGGAGATTTCCAAAAGGCCTGCTACAGGGACCTCGCAATTCAGTAATTGAACACTCCCTGCAGAGCCGATTCGACTCCCCAGAACTGCATCAGCTCCTTCCCTCTCACCAGTGCAGCATGTATAACCGCCGGAGATTTCCAAAAGGCCTGCTGCAGGGACCTCACAATTTTCTGATAGTCAAACGTAGGCTTTCCACTCTGCCCTTGCCACCAGCCTGAATTTAACTTCGCTTCAGTCCCCACAAACTTCAGGGTATTTCTACAATGAATCAGGAAAGGTACATAAAAAAATTGCTTTTTTTTTCGTTTCCCATGCTTATTCATTCGCATTCAGTGCTTCATATCTTCCACCCAGCCAAATGTGCAGGTACCCGCTGATTCTGACCTCTTGCGCCTTGCGCTCCCACGACGTCACAGCCTCCTGTTTTGGCACCCGAGGGTAATAGTCGACCTCGCCAGCAATTACCAAAGTCAAGGTAATTCAAGCAGATTTAAATTTTAAAAGTGATGAATGTAATTCAAATGTCTTTGCACGAGGTACTTATTCCCTTTCAAATCATCAATGTCCAACTTGTTGAACTTCCTGTGTTTCTCTTGGTGATGGGTTCATGGCGGCAGACAGTCATGGCTCTGTCATATCTATTTCCCTGACATGTTGGTCAGTCTGTGAACTGGCCTTTTCCTTCTGACCCTCAAGGTGTCTCAAACGCCAAACGTGTCTCAATTATTGGACAGCCTATTTTCATGATCCGTTCCAGACTGTGTATATTACGCAGGTGCGGCAAAGTGTAGCTTATCTGAAGGCGACCGGGGTTCTTCTGTACCTCCACAATTCACCGAGAGCTGGGCAGGTCACCCGACCCATTTGCATGATCCTATCACGGAATTGAAACAGAACCGCAGACCTCAAATGTCCTCATGAACAGATGTAACAGCCACCAAACACTGCACAGTCCTGTTGTCATTGAGAGGGATGAATCTGTTTCTTTACGAGGAGCAGTATTCATGTTTACCTCTTTCTGAGATTTACATCAATGTTCGCACACCAAAAATGAAAGAATTGTTTGTGCTCTTGGCAAAATTGCTTGACAGGCAATTGGTACTGTATGCATGCTTTCTGGCAACAAAATTAAAGACATACTTTCCATAGATGCCCACTGCTTCGGTCCATTCGTGGGATTTCTATCACCATCACCCCAACTCGAGTTTCCATAAATCGCCTACAAATCTGCCCTCCTTCTGACATCTAAATTGAGATCTGAGCTCTCACAGTAACCGATGTATCCGACCCACTGGCTTCATTTACCCTAAAATTATCATTGACTCCGTTATGCAGCCGTTTTTGGCTACACGGTCAAAGGGTTGATGCAATTGGTGTCATGCACGTGTTTGCCAGCCAAAAAGAGGCAGTGGTCTTCCATAGTGGCTCACCGCTTCCGGCCAGCTCCAGCAGTCCCACTTCCTTCATTTATGTGCCATACACGTGTTCGGCGCCGGCCAAAAAGAAAAGGCGGTGCTCTTCCATAGTGTCCCACCCCTTTCGGCCAGCTCCAGCAGCTCTGCATCCTTCATTTACCCCAAAATTTTGATTGACTCCGGAACGCAGTCTTTCAACTGCGCTCTGCGGTTTCTAAAAGCTGCGTGCCCGGACAACTTAGGACCCGTCAAAAATGTTCATGTTGTGGTCATTCACATAGGAACGTGCATTATTACTATCTACCTATTGTGTGGATTGACCGGCTCTATTGGCACATATGTTGACCCAGGTGACATTTTAATTCCCAGAATATGCTTCACGGCAACACTACCATCCGGGCATACCTTGCTTTGCCGACAATTCCTGCTCGTCCTCGCATATTCAACCACTTTCAACAGTTGTCAAGGTTTGACTCTTGATATCGCCGGCATATATCTGACAAGACCTGTCTTTTCACACAGACAACTATATACAGCCCTCCATCATTGCACCCATGCCCTCCCACGCCCAAATTCTCCCATGCCCCGGTGAAACTACAACTATAAATGTAACCTACCCAGAAATTTTGATTCGAGATATATATATTTTCTCTTCCTTCCATTTGCCGGAGCGTAGCGCAGGCATGTCTTGTGCCAAGAGCAAAAGTAGAAATGAAGCAGTAATATGCATGGACCGGCAAAGCTGGTCCACGTCACCGAACTCCACCACTGCACTTTGCAAGATTCACCGGACTCACCTCCTTCATTGATAGGGCTGCCGAACTAACACACTATAAATGTATATATAGGAAAGTGTATAAAAAACTGCTATAGCCGGCAGAATCTATATCACAACCCAACTAACACACCAACAATGCCTTTCGATAGCTTGTTTTTATTGTAGGAGTCAGACGGCCAAGTATCAGGTGTGAAAGATATTTTATAGGATAGAAATGTATGTATAGGAACGCGAAACAGGAAGTCAAACGAAGTCACCCAAGGGTTTCCAAGTCTTTATAGGGTTTCTCTTTTAATGGGAGGACCGTGTAGTTTGGACACTGTAATGTCTCAACTGATAGCTTCGCTTATATAGGCCTTCTTAATCCAACGTTCTCAAAAGCAACCAATGTTCTGACTGCACAAAACCCTTATAGCTTATATAGGTCCCTGAGATCACTGCAATTGTAACTTCAAAAGCTTTATAGATTCTTTGTAGTAAAACCTCTAACTGAGTGTCTTTTATGTATCCGAGACTCTACAATTGGCCCTATAGCGAGACAACTACTACTGTAGCGGTCGCCAAAGTGGGGGGTTGTTAAGTGCTGAGCCGAAGGAGACCGGAGGCTCCGAAGGTGAAACTATTAGAGGTGCTTCGGAGATGCTTCGGAGGTCCGATAAGCTAGAAGGTCGTTCTCGCAAGCACTACTGAGAGTGTGCGACTACCCGGCTTGCAGACCAAGTCAAGATGGAGTTCCAGAGTATAAGAACGGGAGGATGAGTTAGGAAGCAGGAGGGCTGGAATAAGAATAGAGTAGACTTCGGAGGTCCGACTCAGTTGCGTAGAGGAGAACGCAATAACTAATAAAATTATCAAACTGAAGAATACATGGCATAGGTACTAGCTTTTATACGTAGAGTCCTTATTGTTATAAAAATATAAGAAGAACAATAAGATGTATGTCAGTGTCCGATCGATCTCTGAGGACAATAAGGACAATAAGACATATGGAGAATCTTGGTAAGTGAGGGCGAAGCCAATAATGGCCTCGGACGGAACTTCCGAGGTTGATGCTAAAATTAGTAGACATGAAAGGGAAACGCTCAGTAGACCTTCATTGCGTAAAAACCCTTGTCGGAGGTTTTCCAGACTTCGGAGGTTCCGAAGGACCTCCGAAGGAAATCCGAATGACTTTGGCATGGACATAACAGGGGTTGCGTGAGCTACTGTAATCTAACAAAAACTCCTACCTATATACTATTCGGAAAGCTATAAATAAACAAACGATCGAGAACTAGGGTTTAGGGTATGTAAGATTTATAAGTAACAGCCATTATAGGCTTGGCAAAGAGGGCTTGGTGACTCCGTTATTCGCACATGTTCCGTGTTTTCCTGTCCAGATAATAGTATAGGACGCTCAAACTGAGCTCGGAGCTTCATTCTGGGTCCTATAGGCTTGGATGCCGCTGGGTTGCGGAGTCTATACCATCGCGAGAGATTCGCTATTGGCCCTTTCTATACCATGTGTTTAACTCGGCTCTACGGCAATTCGGATGCAGGTTTTCCCTATAGTTCCCTTTATGGGTTCCGTAGTTCAAAGTGAACGGGTGCAATTCGGTAACTGCCGGACTTCGGAAGTCCACCCTATATGTTCCGTACAGATTTACTTGGTCGGCCGATCCCTATAATGTCATGACCTCATTGCACGTGCTCCTATAGCCGGTTCGGGCTGTAATAGGAGACTTGTTGTATGTCTTTTGTGAATATAGGGCGCGTTTCCGCTTCAAATGCTTCGCTCCTTGATTATAGGACTACGTTCATGTCTCCTATAGATGCTACTCTGTGTTGTGTAGTCCATCTTGGATGTCGCGGAGAGTAAGATAATGATTATAGAGGCCCTCATTTGTAAAGGTACCGTCTATAGGACAATGTCAAGGGGCACTTTGACCATAACCGAGTTTCCTATAGCCTATATGTCAGAGTCATACAGACTGTTAGGGATCCTGCCGTCTATAATACTCTTATAGGAATCGCAAAATAACATGTTTCAAGGCTGCGATTATAGACGGCGTATCATTGTCACCTTTGTTGTACGCTTCTTTTTCGTTGGAGGTTCCTGATCAGTTTCTGACTCGTTGCTGCTGAGGGTGGCTTCTGAGACAGGCTTCTTCTTCCACTTTCCTTTAGGCTTGGCCGCAGGGGCCTTTCTCTTAGGAGGTAGCACAACCCAGGGGGGTGGTGTCAGGCTGTCAGAATGGGAGTCTATGTCTCCGTTGGGTCCATCTACATTGGTAGGAGAGAAGTTGGCAGCATCAGTGGACAGATCAGAATTTCCGGTGGATGTCGGATCAGGAGTTGGGCTGTTGAACTGGATCTCTTCTTCTTGTGTGGCCACCGCCAGATGTTTCAACTTTCAATGGGCGTAGACACCCTCCTTGTTCCCCGTGGTATGAGTGGTGCAGGAGAAAATTGCACGGTCACTCTGGTTACAGGTAAGATCAGTCACAACATATGGTGTCAATGCAAAGTGTCGCGTCACGCGCCGTTTGTTGTAATACATTGTAAATTGACTATCATATGAGGCCATCGGACGAGTAATACATTGAAGTCCATTGTACAAAAATACTACGTGGTTCTGGGCAGAAGAACCATTGCTACAACTGTGTGATGCAGAAAATGGGATAAATAGTTGAATGCTGGACGAGGAACTGCTTTTGTAGCTCCAGATCGAAATATAAGGATGCCATCGGACAGGTAATACATTGAAGTCCATCATACAAAAATATTATGTGGTTCTGGCCAGAAGAACCATTGCTACAGCTGTGCAATGTGGAAATTGGGGTAAACAGTTGAATGCTGGACTAGGAAATACCTCTGTGGCTCTGGATCTAAATTCAAGGAGGCCATCGGACGCGTATTCCAAGCGCGGATCTAACAGTCTAACTCTCGAGGCAAACGGACATGATTTGAGCCCGGGACAGCTGGGCGATTGAAACCGATCAAAACAGGCTGAAAATGGAAAAAAAATGCCCACACCCTAAGTTCTGCAAACAGCTGTAAGTATAGGCAAACAATGTATTTGGTGCAGTGCAGTTCAGTGGATATTTAAAGATCCAGTTGAGGTCACTGGATGTAAGAACCACCACTAAAGTGCACTGTATGAACAGTCGAAATCCAGTGGAGTTCAGTGACGTGGACCAGCTTTGCCGGTTTTTTGTTGTTTTCTGAAAAATGTGATTCTCAAATAATTTATCTATGCCCCAGTTTCCAAATTGGCTCAGATGCTGAGATATAAAATTTTATTCCTTCTGTTTTGGCTTTCCTTTAATTCTCACTCTGGCCTGGAATTTTTTGGGGCTCTTAAATGAATGGATTTCAAGATGGAGGAATGTTTATAATGCCTAAGTAAATCATACACTTAGACACAGTATAGCTGAGGCTAAAACCATTAGTTTCGAGAACCCTGCTCAGGCCAAAAGTATGCATTTTCACCATCGTTTTGCCTAAAGAATAGGATTCATCTGGCCTTAAACGGTTACCAACTAATTTCAATGCAGGCTAAACTGATTCTCAATCCAATACTTTCAGCATTGTTTTCAGAATACCAAAAAGCTCATAATTCAGCAGTTGTATTGAGTTCAATTGTTTCCATCAAATTTCCAGTGTGCCTACAGTACTTGTACATTTTTTAGATCAACTTAGTTCAGTGTCTTTTGGCAGTCCCTAAGTTGATTTGAGGCTACACATTGCAAGATCAAGGCATTCCTTTTTGGGCAGGTGTTCAAGATTGCCTTTACTGGATACTTACTATATTTGGCAAGTGTTCAGATTTCCTTTTCTGTGTTGTTTGGTCACAATTTACTGAGAATTGCCAACCCGGAATATTTCAAACTTTCCTAGTCAGTAAATTTTGATCTTTTTCTCAGAAAATTGGCCAAATTACCGGGAATATTCTAAGAGGGAAAATTCCAGGCATATTGTAGTCAAATTCGAAATATTCTGATTATATTCCGAGCCAGAATATCACAGGAATTTCTTCTGAATGTTTGGGAAAAAATTACAATTTGATTACAATTTACAGGGCTGTTATATTGCATCTTGCCCCCAGTGTCCCCAGCTTAGTTGAGTGACTGCTGTCAATATTGGAGCTATCTCCAATCCAACTCTTCCTTTGGTGGGTTACCTTTTATGCTTATTCTGCTCTATCTGTCGCTAACTGAATTCCAGGTATGATGTCGTCTACTTTGTTGCTATCAATGTTCGCAATATACTTCACTTATTGCATACTGGCCTATTGTGCGTAATATATTCTTCTCTTGTGATAATGCACTATCGCTGTCTAAGATGTTGTCCATCAGTTCGTTTGAATTCGCACTCAAGGAAGTTCTGGATATCGAGCGGTACATCAAATTACCGAAGCTCCTCGGTAATTTACCGAGTCCTGATTGCTTCCATCATTCGGATCTAACCCTTATCCGATCAAAACATAACCGGTATATATAGCTTGTTTCTCCCCATGTCCAAAAAGTTCAGTCCTTGATGTCTGTTCCCCATACCGACAATGATGTCAACAGACGGTACCTCACAGTTTGGTCTTTAGGTCCTGTGCGTATTTATTCCTACCCTCTTTATGTTCACTTACCTCCTGTCACCTGCAGCCCATCACTTCGTTCCAATACAGTTATCTGTATGCCACTGACTCCGGGTTACGTCGCAATGTCGCCATGCCTGTTCGTCACAATCCCCATGGACCTATGACACTTGTCACTGGATTTTGGGTACCCCGCGGCGTTGCACATTTCGCAGAGCACCGGCAAGTTCGAGTTTCTGAATATCCTGTGGGATTGGGTATTATTTTGGAGCATCCATTCACAATTATATTTGTTCCACCCTCTCGCGGTCCGGGCGGACCGATTAATCGAAACTCCGCTTTACGCTCGGCTGTAACTTGGTACAGCAATATTCTTGTCCTCAAGCACGGCAAACGCAAGGCCGTTGTTAACATGGTCGACTCTGAGGGCAAGTTGGTTGACAATATCGTCGCCTGGTACGTGCCTGTTAGCTCCTGCTTGTACTCTATTATTCACTGTTGAACCAGTTACATTGCGCTTGGTTTGCTTCATTGATTGCCCAAAATAAAGTGCTTTATTCCTTTAATCTCTTGTCGTACAATTTTTGTCCTAGTACCAGGTCCATTAACCCTTTGGTGTCTTTTACTACCTTGCTATTAATCACGTGCTTGTGGGTAGCTAAGCGGTCTAGATCAATTTCAATCCACCTGTTTTTCATTGTTTCTGGCATCGACCCCAAGCAAGTTTTTGTTCTATCGACTGCTCGCAGGTTTTGATCGGTGGGACCTTCAATGACTGGTTTAAATGTGTTTGTGCTTTTTCAGCCTGCTGTCTGTTTTGAAACCAAGTGTTGACGGTCTTTATATTTCTGCATAGACATTTAATTATTGGCTCGAACAAGTGAAGCGATTCGTACATCTCCAGCCTTTCTGCTGCGATCTGCTGTTCAATTTCTGTCAGATATCTGGAGAAAATGTACAAGTCGTTTAGTACTGCTAATTGTGCCGTGGTGAAGCGTATTTTGGTTCTTCTCGCTTCTGGTTCTTTTTCCCTCACCATGGTGTAGAGGTCGTCCAAGGAAAATGTGCCCATGTCGAAGTTGCAAACCATGTGTGTGATGGCTTAGCACTTTGTGACCACCTTCTTTTCTACTACCATGGTCAGAGTGCTCATCGTTACTTGTTTTTGTCTCTCTGATATACTTATAGTCAATGTCGGCCATTGGTCCCCACCGCTCCAGTCACCACATTCAGTAGTGCCTACAACCACCTCTGGTTCGTGCTTGGCCTTTACTGTTCATGTGCAATTATATTTACTGTTTATAGGTATTTCCGCAGTAGGAGAGCAGCACCAATGTATACTGTGCGGTCATCATTGTGTCCTCGACCGCACGGCACCTTTCATCACGTTCCATACTATATTATTCCGTCGACTTAAACAAGGCGTGTTCTTCAGACGTACATTGACATGCTTTGTTTCTAGTGGTGACCAATGTCAATCTCAACTTTCTAGATACATAAACACAAGCCAATTGATGATATGCTTGATTTAGCAGATCACCTTCCAGAGGGAGCTTGACCTACTTTTTTAGTTGCCTTTCTTAATCAATTGATGTGCCCCCTGACTACGAACCATATCATGCGGTTTTTTTCCAGGCCGCCGTCTTCTGCAACCGCAGTTTTGATATGTTGCTCTTGGTTGGTGAGACACACCGGTTTTTCATTTTGGGGCCCAAGTAACCGTGCTCTGACTTTTCATCAGACCTCACGATATGAGACACCTTGCGCGATACACCTCAGCAATCATTGTGCCCATGCTTGACACCCCATATTCTATATGGCAGTCTTGCATTTTATACAAATCCATCCTAATCTTGCTCCCTTTATGAGTATTAGTTTTTTAGATCCTCGTTGTTGCGACCGGCACAATTGTAAGCACCAGCAAATTTGTAGGTTCTAAGCTTTGATTTGAATAATGAATTTTGTGGTGCTTGTCTTGCATGCCTTTTCTGCTTCTTCTTTCTTGTTATCAATTGCCACCATTATCCGTGCCATAGAGACCAATCACACCTATGTATCGGTGTCTGATGTTCTGGCATTTCTGATTGACTGCTCGATATATTTTGAAATTGGTATGGTTCCTGATATCTAACCTACACCATCTTAGTTCTAAAACCCCTTGATTCCTTGTTCTCTCAAACATTTCCTCACTCTAAATATTTCGAATTTTCTTTGGAGAGGCCTCAGTAGCCCTGTTTCTTTAACTAGGATATTTTTCCCTACGTGTATTCCCCGCGTCTTTTCCCCCGATACCGTATTTTACGCGCCATTTGATCTCTTGATGCCATCTTATCGTGATTGCCGTTATCATGATGCGATCTCCTTTTGATGCTTGATTATGTCAAATCCTGTAAGATCGTGCTTGCTTCCAATCCACACCGTCTCTCAGTGTCTCCCTGTCTGTCAAACCTCACTCCTCTCGTTGTCTGACCACGGCCTGATGCCCCTTTTTCCTTATGTTCTACACCTTCTTTACACTACCCTCTTGCGGTTGAAGCACATGGCAGCCATCTAGAGTTTCTGCGGTCCAGTACTACCTCATCATGTGTTTAATTTTCGAATATTCTTTCCTTGCAACCCGTTCTTCCTGAAAATCTCCATGCTACCCGTGTCCGATGACCAACTACTTGGAATACTGGATGAACAGCGTAATCCCGCAACAATAGTACCTCCGCTCTCATATGAAGAGCGGCTAATTGGTTTATCGTATACAGAACGTATAGGTGAAATTTCCGACTGACTTTTGGCAATGGTGTACTCACCAGGTGTTCAGTTTTTAAATTCATATGGATGTTTCCAGAACGTTTACGATCCAGAACCTCCTTGCCTGATGATCTAAGCATCGAAATTATGCATCATTATTGCTCATCCGATGGTCCCTCACCGGAAAAATATGTATTCCGTAGGAGGGAACTGAGTCGAAAACATCCATGCTGGGCTTGGTTCCTGGCCCAACATCCGACATTTTGGCACAAGCTCATGGTGTATGCCAATACACCCCCCGACAGCGTTGCTTTTGTGACCACCCATGTGTTCCACGCACCCCTCGATGGCGCAAATTCAGACGCACCTATGTCCACTATCGAAGGAATCGAGAATACACGGCTCTGTCTGGCGCACGCAGCAACCAAATTGCACCTGTGGCATGTGGTTCGTGCAGTCAGATCTAACCTGCATCATGCTTGACTGCTGCTCGATATATTGACAACAGCCTCCGCGCCGCTTCTGTCCTCGTTCAACATCGTTATCCCCCTGCCATTCATGGCGTCCCTCTCGCTGTAACTCCTGTTCCACCTAGGTTCTTCAAGCTCGTTACCCCATCCCTGACCTCCCTGTACACTTACAGTGTTTGTTTCCCTTGGGATGACCCATGGTGCTTGGTCTCCCTTGAAAAACTACGCCTTTGCCATCTTCCATCTCGACTCTGGCCCACATCGGCCGAGTTCCGGTCCACACTCCTTACTACCTCCGGCTTGTTGGAGCTGACCGTTCTCGGTCAGTTCAACCTGTTGCAGCTCGGCCGTCAACCTCTAACCACCTTGTCCATGACGTCTCTGGTATTTTTGGAACTGTCTATGATGGATTGGCTGTCCCAGGAGACAGTGGCCACTTTTCTGTGCAGTCTGCACCTTCCGTCACTTCAGCGGCTGTCACTTTTCCATATGACTGATGCTTGTCATATGATACTTGCCGAAGGTCATTTCGCTTCGTCTACCCCACACCTCACGCTGGCTGGATTTGACATGTTCAGTCCCAGTCTCGCCGTCTTTATACGAGGATTTTCCGATGTTCGTGTGTTGGACCTTGAGAAAGCTAGTGTTTTGCACGTCACAGCACTTCTACTAGATGAAAGTGCCTGTCCAAAATTACAGGAGTTATTGGTTGGACCGGTCCCTTTGCGCTCCTTCTGTATGTATATTGTCAACCAAAGATCGATGTCTCTTCCTATTAGAAAGGTTGTCCTTGACTGCAATTAACTAGGATCCATAGACTCTGATGATGTGCAGTATTTGGAGATGCTGAACCTTGTAGTACCCTTATTCGAGTCTCCCCTTCTTCGCCACCTAAACTATTTGTAGTTAATTTTACTTAGCTGTGTGTGTTTATTTATTACAACATAAGCCAGATCAAAATTTTCATTTCCGACATAAACCTGCCCACCGTCTTCTCGCACTCATGCATGATATCGTGTTTCCCCAACATATGCAGAGCTTCAAAGATTTATTTGTCTGGCTCACTTCTAAGGGTATCAAAGGCTTGTTCACCTCTGCTTTCAGCACGGATTTACACCCACCCCTGTTACACGGCGATACTGGTTACTACCTAGACAGTGATGGCGACATATTCCAGGCCATGGTGTTTGGGAAAGTTATTCGTTCAGAGGTATTCTGATTTGACTTACAGTCCAAAATCCATGATGCCATTTACCCTCAGTCTTCCGAAGTTTTGACTCTGCACCTGACTTGTGACAAAGAGGCAGGCCTGCCTCTGGCCCACCTTTTTAGCTCCCAAGTCGATGTTCTTATTGCTGCAATAGAACATGATTTTATTTCCGATGGGGTTAATCCAATTATTGACTGCCCACATTGTGCTAATTTATATCTTCAGTGCACAGACATTGCTGTTTGCCTTTCAACGGATCAGCCCTTGACTCCTTTCAACCTCATGCTAGAATTACAAATCTGCTTATCGTCTTCTACTTGCAATCATTTGCCTCAATGCACCTCTATTAAAGTCGGCGACTGGATTATTGCTGTGGCTGAGGTATGAAGAACGAATCAAATAAATCGAACGGTCCGTTGTCTGCTTTTGTGATATATTGAGTTTAATCTCATGCACCCTAATTTGTGGCCTTCAAAGGAATATAACGTCCTGGCCAATAATGTTCAAATTGTTCACCTCACTTGACTATATCTATATACTGTACTCATATCTGAATCTTTCTTGCCGAATATGCTTTGTTTGCTGTTGTTGAGTACCTGCTTACGTATCTCGTCCTTCCCTGCCACCCAACGTCCCACAAGCATTTTTCCATGTGGCATGTGAGTCGCTTTTTCGTTGCTCTCAGTACATTTTACATATTACTTTCTTAGTCCACATGGTTAGCTCTGACCAGAGGATCGCCTGAGTCGTGTGTGATATATCTTATGTCGACTTCTATTTTTGAAAATAGGTCCTGCAGCGACACACTTCCTGCTGATAAGGATGCGGACAATGAACATTTTTAAAATTATATTAGCATTAAACTTGCATTCATGGGTCTTATTCAGGTGCTTGCCTCTTCCGGTCCTGCAGCAGATTTCTGGATCCAGTATACTACCTTCAAGTTCAGCTGGTACGTATCAAGATGGAGTATGCTGCTCGGTAGATCCATCTTGGATGTGCCGCAAGCAGTCCCATTATTTTGCCGGATATATGTTGAGGCTTCAGCTTCATCCGAGACACTCTTGCACATACCACGATCCGACGATCATCAGCTAAATGTCCTACATATGCTGACTGAACCACCATCCTATACTGGTATCTGTTTTCTCAACTATTTGCCGCTATAGAATTAATTAATTATAGGTGGAGGAACCATCGATGTCCTGGTCCACGCGGCCGAAATAATGAGAGCGACAACTTTGGCTCGTGCAACGCACAAGCTCCCTTTGGCACAACATTTCGCAAGATACTATTCGGTTTCTAGTAGCCTGTAGCGACCGGTGAAAATCCTTGCCATGTTTGTATATATTTATGTGCTTACTAAACTACCGAATTTTACTGAGCTACAACAATGACCAAACAACCAGCACGCCTTTCCTCTCAATCCGACGGTTTTTCGGCCCACTGTGCACTCTTGCTCAAGGATAAAAAAGCGGCTGATGCCTGGTTTGCTGCCGACCGACCTGTGAGTAGCCTCTATGAGCCAGTCACAATGGCTGAAAATTACCAGGCGTGCCGCCACTGCCATACCAGACGTGTGACTTGTGAACGAGGAGATAGACACCCCTCCTGCTCCCACTGTCTGAAGCGCAAGGTCAAATGTTCTCTGAAAGAAGACTTCTTATACAATCATTCCGCTCATTTCTGCGGTGGTGACCGACAAATATTCGACGCTGAAAGGGCAAAATTGAAAATATCGAGACCGAGACCAAACAAGCTTAAGACTGAACCGACGACGCCGGACCCAGAGCCAGATTCACCTACATACCCCCTCACCCATTGCTCCCCATTGGCTCCTGAATGTGAGGCATCCTTCGAACTTTATAAACACCAACACATGGCTACTGATGGTGACATCACAGTCCCTAACCAGGTCAACGGCAACACTCCAGATCTCCATTTCTCAGTGGATGTTGCCATGGCCTCCGTTTCCGTAGGGTGACTGTATTTTAACATTTATCTTCATCCACGCTAATACCTTATCAGGTGAAAGATCTCCTCCCACGATACCTAGAGAATATAAATCAGTTGCCGTTCAAGCTGCTGTTTTATCCGATAGTGCATGCTAGCATGTGTTCAGGGGCTTTCGACTGACCATGCTGTCAACACCTAGTTCCTCCAGATTTTGAAGACATGGATGTCCGGTCTATGAAAAAGTTGCTCAGCAGCTACAGGACGGTGCTCCAACAACTTGATGGTTAGTGTTCTATTTGCTATCTGTTTATTATGCTCTTTAAATTCTCGACTTATATGGTGCAGCTCTGGTATCAGGCAAGATAAGAGATGATTTGAATAATGGTCAGGCTCTGGACGCTCGAGGTAATGAAATTTATTTTTTCCTCCTCCTAAATTAAACCACACCTATAGCCATCACCAACGCCACTTTGGTCGCATCTCATCGCGTACATTTCGAAATGATGACCTCTCTATTCACAGCTCAATATCGCATGTGCGCTCCCCTGCCCACTTGTTCAACGAACTTGAATTTAGTATCCGGTCTTCTCACGCAGTTGCAAGACTGGCTTGGGCTTATGGCAGTCAATCTCGATTGGTGCAGAGAGGCCAACCCTTTACTTTTCAATATCCTCGATCTGAACTTGACAGACATGTAGTATGCTGGGTGTGAAGTCACGTATTACTTTATTTATACATAACCTTCTCCAGGAACTTGTCTTTGACCCCAAATCCAGCCTGTACCATACTCCGCTATATTTTTCTCACTGTACCTGCACCACTTTATCCAGTGGTCGTCGACTTTCAAGAACCGGCACACAAAAACAAGGGTGCTGATATCTGATGTCAAACCTGTATTGGGCTTGCTGCTTGTAACCTAGAACGGAGATCTGGACATCACCCCGAACATGTGCTTTCATCAAGTGATTTCGTTGGTTCGTGATTTCAAGGTCATTAAGCAGCTTTGGAAATCTCGGAGTGCTCACAGCACCCGATGTCTGCTCTGCTGCTCTCTCCCTGTATGTTAATCCGCTTAATCAACTACATTAATGGTGCTGACTTTGGCTAAGCTTCCAACATCATGTCTAGTAACATGCGTACATTTCCGAACAAAGTCACAGTTTTGGTGCTCAAAACCCTCCTTATTCGACCTTTCCACTTGTACAAAGAGTTCGAAAACTATCGGCTCATGCTGTGCGAAACGTTCAGCTTGTGGATGAGAATAATATTTGGCAAGTCCACTTTTTGGACGTGGATCAAGGTCTCTTTCTTCCATCCAGATAAACTGGTCACCCACATCGCGCGCTCTGGCTCACGACTGCTGCGTATGCGTATACGAGTTCAGTTCACGAACATCGGCAATGCTTTGAATTATGGCGTCACATCTAACGACGTAATAACCGCGCGCATGAACCACATACTCCCCCTCATACACAGGTGGAGGAGTCTTCACATATTCATCGACAACGGCCACTCCTTATCCCATATGTGTCTACTCCTCCAACCCTTTACTCCGCCAATGCTAAAACACCTCACCATACTCCTCCGCAGTCGGTATTCCCCAGCCGACGGATTTCTGAATCCGGTGGCTTGGTTTCAGCCGGTTTTGCCCTCTTTGGAATTCCTGAGCGTCACGTCCGCTGGTTTTGCCTGGCATCTAGGCGCACTGTCCACACTCAAACATCTTGAGTTAGACATGTTGCCGAGCAGCTTCTATCCTTCACATGCCGACTACACCTTCATCATCGGCAACTGTCCTCAGCTTGATTATCTCCAGCTCAGATGGGCCGGCTGCAGCAACTTCGATTATCAAACTGGGGTGGCTAAACACAGAACCATTCATTCCAAGTCCATCACAACTCTCGTACTCGCTTTTGACTTGAACCCCAGTCTTGGTCACCTCACGTCGCTGTTCCAATTCGACTCCCTTCAGATCGTACACGTCGAGTTGCCGAGTATGTGAGACATGGGTGTTGCTTTGCTATGCACCCCCTTGTTTGGCAACGAGGCCTTCTTTCACTTTCCGAACCCCAACCCCTTTACCACTGTATTGTGGTCGCTTTTTAAATCGGCCCCCGACTGACACGATCACCACGTTTACGACTTCAATTTTAAAGATCCTCAGCTCCTTCTCATTGATGTTGTCACTGATCAGTCGGTCTTCAGTCAGACCGCTGTTTTCAATCCCATTCCATTTGAAAAGCTGAAGCAATACACTTCACATTGTGCAGCTTCCGTAATTTCTCCTTTGGTGTTGAACTTAAAGATTCCCCGTCCTTCCGAGACAACTTCCCCGTTTGACTTTGAGCGCTTTTATAGATGGCAGCCATTGCGCATCCAGACTCAACCATGGGATACTGATAGTGTTGTTGACTTCGATAAAGTTTGGGTAGTTAAGCACCTTTAGATTCGTAATATATAGATTTATATACTTGAATATGAATATTTGCATCTCCTTAAGCTGTTCAGCGAGGTTAGAAATATCTGTCAATGTCGGTAATTTTCGGCTACTGATCAATCAATCATCAGATCTTGAACTGCCTTTATTTGGTCCTAAATCTGTCGTTCTAGATCTAGATGGGCCAAACGCTCGCTGGATGGATCTTTTAAATGCTTGGCTTGAGGTTCAAGTTCTTAGTTTTCCAGCTTGTTTCTGTCTTAACACCATGTACCATTTTCCAGTCGGCCATGCTCCAAAGGTAAGTGCACTATAATTTAACTATTCAATTTTTGTTAATTGTGACTAGGCCGTGGATTGAGTACTGTCGGAAATTATTGTTCACACCCTATCCTTTGTCGATGAATATGCTTTCCATCGAAGAGAGCGTTGGTTTTCGCGGACTCTTGCGGTTGGCTCTTCCTAGTCACGTTGAATTGGTGCCCTGTCTTTGGGCACGCATGTTAATCACTCCTACCACTCAGATATCCCAACTTTTGATTTGGTTGGATCTTTCCCGTTCCTATCCGCTCAATATGCACATCCGGGCACTGTCTGCGCATTTATATTATCCCTCAGACCACAACGGCTTCACGCTGTTCCAGCATTTTCGTCATCTTATCCAACTCCTGTCCACTCGGTTTTCTACATGTACAAAACTCGTACTCGAAATTGATAACATCGGTTTAGTGCGGATAGCTATGGAAGAACTGAAGGTGGCCAATCCCGCTATTTTAACAGCGATGTCAGTCATGATGGAGAACGAGTATCACTCCTTTGCGAATTTCCAGCCATCTTGTCTCGCCAATTTCATCTTTCCTATTGCACCTGCTTTTGGCCAGCCTTTCCTGCCGATATCCTGCCTTTCCATCATCGGCGCTGGAGTGTGTCACCCTGCGTTCACTCATACCGCCTCGTCCACCTCGATGTCTATCGTTCAATTACCACACCAGTACTCCCTTGCCTGGCTAGATCTGATTCATCTTCTATCCTCATCTATCTCTCTTGTTATATCCATGCACTCCAGCTATGGGTGTCCTCCATTTTCTAGGCATTTCAACCCTTTTTCATTTTTCACTTCACCACCTTCTGTTCTTCTGCTCCTCCGCTCCTCCACTCCTCCGCTCTTCCGCTCCTCCGCTCTTCCGCTCTTCCGCTCTTCCGCTCTTCCGCTCTTCCACTCATACACCTCCGCTCATTGCATCCTCTTACCTATCATCAGGGTTTTCACGCAATGAAGGCTTACTGAGCGTTTCCCGTTTATCTGTCTTCTTCTTATTGTTCTTATTGTCTTGAGATACTTATCACTTCCCCTCCTCCATTTAGAAGTACCACCTTATTGTCCTTATTGTCTTTCATCAGAGCACTCAATACTTAACCGCATTAGTGATTACAATTAACTACTTAGTATATATGTGCTCTAGATACTTCCTGTACTTCATCTGGAAAATTAACGTTATTCCATGTTTCCGCTCATGGATTGAGACCATCTTTTAATCCTTTCACTCCTTGTCTCGACTCTGGGTTTATATCCTAGAAACTCTGGATGTCTTCCTTCAAACAATACTCTTCCTAATAATTCCTGCCGGCCTAGGTAGAGCGCTCACCCATAATCCTCTTGTGGTGTTGCATTCTGCTTACCGACAAACCCTGTCTTCTGCCTTCCACCCTATGTCGGAAGTGGAATGATAGGCTTCGCTGGATCACCCAGATTCACCTTGTCTTTCTACCATCTTTCTCTTCATCCTTACATTCCGACTTCATTCCACATTCCGACTTCATTCCACACTTCACCTTCTTTCTGCCTTAGGGTCTGTTGCCATCCTTGGAACAGGTCTCATCTTGCCCCGGCTTGATAGCCAAACAGTCGCACACCCTGCTGAGTGTGGTGCTTGCGAAAACAGCCGACTTACCTCCTGTCCTTTCTGCAGTATACATTTATTCCGCCATGTTCTGCACTGATTCCGCCTTCGGAATCCCAAAGGACTCTTCTAGTCTTCCTCTGGCTCAGGATATAACATCTCTCCACCATCTTATTTTGGACGCCGTTCAATTTCTACCCTCGCATCCAGGCACAATGATTGCTTCTCCACCCGTGCATATTTGCGTGCTGGAGGTTACTTTTTGAGGTCTTCAATTAATGGCGGACGTCCTCACTCACATTCCCTTCCCCTACTTGACAACTCTTAAGGTTCATTTTTACAATGAATCCGATACCCAGTGTTTGGCCTGCTGCTCTAGCATCTTAAACACCGTTGAGGAGTTGATTTTGGTTGGCAAGAATCCTGTCGAAGCTCGAGTCCTCGATGTCTTCCGGTTTTGTATATGGGTGGAAACTCTGGATATGCGGCAGGCCGAAGAAGAATTTTTCGAGTCTTTTTGGTGGGCATCGGATAGGCTTCCTATTCCTGGATTTGATAACTATAACGCCTGCCCTCTCTTACACCATTTGATATTTTCTCGTGTTTCGTTGGACAACATTCAAGGTCTTTTGGAGACCAGGGTTTGCATGGGATATGCTAATGTGCTCGTCGTCACTGCGCTAGAAGCTAGAGACGTTGATGCCACCATCATTCTTTGGTTTCAAACACAGGCTATTGACTTGCGCTTTGTAATTTTTTCAGTGAGTTTTCAAATCTAAACTGTTGCTTTATCCAACAGTGTCTATGAATAGGAACTTGTTGCAATTTATTTACTTTTCTCTTCGACTTTGGTCGGTTAGTTGTTTTATTCTGTGTAATATGGTTACACCTTGTTGATGTTTCCATTAGGCTTCCTTCCGTTTTTCAGCCCGCAGTTCATCGTCTGACTGCACATTGTTTTTTGGGGTCTGAACTTATATTTAGTGTGCATGAAAAATCCCGTCTTAGCCTAGACTGTTCGATCGCCTGGTTGCTTCAATTTTATTTGATTGTGGCGCTTTTTCTGATGATTCTGAGTGTATGTTTAGATACTAAGGATATGTTCAGATATCCTTTGGAGGGGGGGTTTTTTTTGGTAAGCGGAAGCTAATCAGATCATGTCATTCGCCGATATGTGATCCCATGCCGTCCCTACCATCCTTCCACAGGTGGAAGTCAACAAACCACCGTCTGTGGTATGACTGAGGGACACCAGTTGCTTCACGTTTAATTTTTCAATCTTTCAAAGGTGCACGTCACATTTGGGAACCCCATCCACTACATGTAGTAACCTTGAAACTGCGAAAGCATATACCCCGGAGAGAGCATGCTATTTCACGGCAGCAACTGGTTCCAAACACTGGGCACAATACGAGTGGCGATGCTGTCCACAAAATTGAGAGTGTACCAGTCGTCTGGGATGATGCGACCCATGGAATTCTCTTTTTCTCTCGGATGAAACGTTGCTTCTTCAAAAACCTCCAACAATGCTTGAGCATCGAGCCCAGCATCTAATATACATTTAAACTTTAAATGAAGAGGTGAAATGGTAGATGCTTACATTGGACTTGCTTAGCAGTAAGTCCGTTGTCTGGGTTCCAAGTTGAAAGCCTCTCTGACTTGTCCAACGAAGTGCCAAATAAACTCTCAACACAGGTGACTAGTGACAACTCGCCTCCTTTGAACTCAGCATATTTCTCCGGTGCCCTGAACTTGACCATAAGCCCGACATCGACGAGCCGATAAATATTGAGGCTGAAGTCTTCGAAGAAACGATTTGCGTCGCCTCTAGCTCCGACTACGCCTTTCGATATCTTGTCGCTACTCAATATACGCTTCAGATGCATGGGAAATGCTGTATAAAATAATGTCAGTATAGACTGCAATGCCTCGGCCCACAAATACTCGTTCATACCTTTCATTCCTTTAATATTCATTATCAGGACCCGATCCGAGTACGTCACCTGCACCATACAGATGCCAATAGAGTCCCAATTGATCTTATTACCTTGAGTAAAACGCTCACGAAGGAATTTGATACGCTCGGCATGAGTGCCTGTTTTTGCGATGGTTGCTTCTTCGGGGCAAAGTTTACGGATGCAGGCTTCTGTGTCGAGCCCAACTTTTCCGACTTTGATGTGGCTGAGCCATTGGTTGGCAACTTCGACATCAGTCGTATAGGTGAGGAAGAATGTCGGTTCATGCATGGGCTGCTCAAGTAAGCGCCTCGCAATAAAATGTGCATTAAAACATTTATTAACCTTAACTTCCTTCTCTTCAGATTTGTTGTTTCCCTCCTGGCCTATTGCACCTTCTTGAGCGGTAGCTTCCACCTGCGCCTGCGCAGTCCTGTGTCAGTGCTTTGCTCTGAATGCATGAAGAGCTACATACTTTAGTATTCTCCGTGTTCCCGTTCTTCCCAACGGATACTAGCATGCCATGTTCAATATCAAGTCCGATATCGCCATGCTGTATATAAATGACTGTCATTTCGGCTAAATCTGAACAGCTTTCTGAAAATCACCTCCTCAGTTAGTGGATTGGCATCACTCGAAGCAACAGTAGTGTTTCCCGTGGTGGTCATAGCAGTGAGCATTAATAAAGGGATCCTTGTCTTTTATTTCGCCGAACATATTTGCGTTGTGGGCTCTCCCTTCGCTCGATCCACCAACCAGGGCCGGATTATCGTATTCCACAAAGCATCACCTGCAATGGACACCCACAGCCAAAGGACATCGCTACCATTTGAACGAGGACTAAACACTCATCATCACATCACTCCGGGCCCCTATTTTTCATGAATAACTCCTCAGAACGCTAACCCGGGTCCCAATTCACTCGCATCCTCCAAGGAAACCACTCAGAACGCTAACCCGGGTCTCGATTCACTCGCATCCTCCAAGGAAACCACTCAGAACACTAACCCGGGTCTCGATTCACTCGCATCCTCCAAGGAAACCACTCAGAACACTAACCCGGGTCTCGATTTACTCACATCTTCCAAGGAAACCACTCAGAACGCTAACCCAGGTCTTAAATAACTCTCAGCTACATCCCCCTACGCCTTCCGTCTCATTCAGAACCACCTGCGACAACGACTTACTCACCAACGCCCTCGAAAATAAACATCGACCTCCAAGAATTATAAAAAGGATAGTATGCTATTCGCCCGGCCTCCCTCTGCTTTCCAGCAATGGGAGGATGGGCGAAAAGCCGCACTATGATCCTAGCACGAGTCAAACACGCGTCTCTCAGTTACGAGTGTCATAGCCTGTTAGACCATAGGACCGTTATAATTTCTCGATTCCAACGACCCACGGGTATTGCCTAGGAAGGACTGCGCACTCACTTCGAGCCGGACAATCGACATAGGACCTGGGGGAGGCTGGTATGGCTCAGAAGGGACTCCATAGGCGTTACGGGATCGGGGGTACACCATATAAGACTCTGTTTGCTGGCGTCTTTGCCTGCGCAACCCTGGAGAAGACCCGGGTGCACCAACGCATCGCCATATGATGTCCAAAGTACAGTTACGCAACCCGGGCGACGCCAAGTACATCTTGAGGACCCGGAATACGCCAAGACGACTTGGTAGACGCATGACCCAGGGCATGCCAAGAAGGTATTTCAAGCTCTACGACCCGGAACCACTAATTAGCAGGTGATTCCGGGACGCTGTAACTAAGGAGGAAGGGTCTTTCTATTTTTAACGGGATCCGGACAACTTGAGCTCGTCTGACATCTGATTATCAAGCAGGAGTCATAAGGGAGACCTGGGAGGAGGGGGAAAACTATAAATACAGACACCACACTACACATAAATCATCACCGAGTTCCCCTGTATTTCTCTAGTCTACACTAGCAGAAGGATAAGAATACACCCAACTATAGAGCTCTCTGGTCATCCAGCAGGCTCTCTTGTGAAACATCTCCCTCCACTTTTCGAAGCACTCACAAGATCCTCCCAGATCACATCCTTCACCCAAAAACACTCTGATTTGAGGAAAACGATACTCGTACACAGAAACGCTGCCATTACGAACTTACTCACAGTATGAAATCAGGGCGCAGTAGCCTTGACCCACCATCTACGCTAACGTGGTCAGCCCTTCCTTTCTGTGGATAGATCCAACTAGGAACTTCCACCTGTAACATATGACATCCAGATACTCCTCAGACACTCTCGCCTGAGCATATCATCTTATTCGCCTCGATCGACGACCCGGATCCCCTCGTATACATTACAAACAGGGTCAGAGACAAGGAATTTTCCCTCTGGTCGCTGTCTTTGGCGATAAAAACACCGCGAAAACTATAAAACCTCTCGAGTCCGGCACTACTCGTGCTCCTGCATCGCTCTGAAAACGACTGTAGGAAGTGCAATAGGTCGATTGGCACAGGAGAAGGCCCAGTATCGATCCCCTTCATCGACATACGAAGAGAAATCAGCTAAAACACACCCGGAGAAGCAACCTGGGCACTCTTTCAGCTCTTAATTGTTATATTCCGGCCACCCAAACACCCGGAATAACCACCAGCAGATCTGATATACCTAGTAGCACCCCCATAGGCATTTAATTAGACCTGCTTGGGGTAACCCATGCACTAAAAACAAATTAACTACACCGTTCACAAAACTTGCTACACTCCACTGCCTTGATTATTTCCCCCAGAGGACGTACTTTTCTGAAACTTGCAGACCTACTTGCAGTCACCAGAACCGCAGTCAACATCACAATGCAATGGGGCCCTCTGTTCTGCGCCACCACCGCTGGTGATCTGGTGTTCTGGGCAGCTGCTGCGGGCGCAACTTGTGACATGCTGAGCAAGCTTGTGTGGGAGCTTGTCAATGCGCCGCTCTGTGGCGGCAGTACATTGTTGATGTGCGTGCTCGGCCACCTTGGTCACCTCCACTGCCATCGTATGATAAGAGATGAGGCGCACAGGAACCATTTGCCTTGGAGATCGGCCCACAGGCAAATCATCATGCTTGTCTGACAAGGTGCGTCATCTTCTGCAGGGTGATACTTGGGGTTCTGTCGTTTGTTCAGCATATTCAGTTTTCTTCTATCCATAGAGATTCTTTCAGGTGTCGCAAGTAGGCTGCTTGAAATGTGTTTGCTGCATGGACAGCAGACCAGCTTCCCAGCTGTTTTACTGCACAGAGGCTTGACATAGATCATTCTGCGATAATCTTTGAGGTTTGTGCAGCCTGCATAGCAGGGCATCGGAGGTACATCAGGAGCAAAGACCGTGTCCCAGAGTAGTTTAGCCTTGGCTAGGCAAGCACAATGACACAGGTATATGTGTTCATCTTCTGCTGTTGTCACATGCTGTGCAAGCCACTGTAGATAATGTTAGTATCATTAGTATCCAACATCATACTCACGCACCGTTCTGAATGCAAGCGTTACTTCCATTGTCCATGTTTCATGCTGCCACGGTCTTGACTCGCCATAGGTTTTTGACCAAAATCGATTCAACTGATAGTTGCAAAGCCAGACATGTTGCTCAATGTCTGGGGCGCCATGCAGGCAGTGCTTGTGGACAAATCCTCTGCAGAAACAGTCCTTCACCATGCACTGTCTGTTTTTTGCTCTTGGGCCAACATGGCTGTGTTTCTTATTGAACCACTATCAAGGAGATCAGCCCATAGTGAGAAGACCCAAGTAAATATACATACGGTCTCTCGAAACTCCACAAGGTCTTCCTTGCAACCATTTTTTTTTGCCATAGTGTGAGCTTCCTGGCAGTTCTTTCTGCAGCGACTGCACATAGGATGTACCAGGGTGGCATCAACCTTTTGATCGGGGCTGTGGCAGCCGGGAACGGCGTATTGGGGCTGGAAAGTCATTAGCTGTCTTTGCAATTATAGATGATGAATAGTCTGACCCCGGTCAACACCGATGCTGCCTGCGCCTTAGCCTCTGCCCTCGCTTCGGCAACCCATGCCTCAACCTTTGTGGTGTGGCAGCAGGGAACAGTGCATTGGGGCTGGAAAGTCATGAGCTGGTATTTGCGATGGATAGATAATGAATAGACCAACCCTGGTGTGCACTGATGCTGCCTGTGCCTCAGCTTCAGCTTGCTCCTTTTGGTACTTAGCGTGGCATTGAACCAATATCGAGGAGATCAGCCCATAGTGAGAAGACCCAAGTAAATATATGTATGGTCTCTCAAAACTCCACAAGGTCTACCTTGCCACCCTTTTTTTTTGCCTCAGTCCGAGCGTCCTGAGGGTTCGTTTTGCAATGACTGCACATAGGATGTACCAGGGTGGCATGGATGTCTTGATGGGGGTGTGGCAGCCAGGGATGGCACATGGGGGCTGGAAAGTCATTAGCTGTCTTTGCAATGGATAGATAATGAATAGTCTGACCTTCGCGTCAGTGGAGGTGCTGGCCGACTCTGAAGCAGTGGTGGTGGACAGGGTGCCCAGACCGCGATGTCATGCGATGTCAATGCAACCTTGTGGAATTGCACCAAGCACGGTCGCCATCGCATCCCAATTGCCTGGCACGACCCCTCTGCCTATTCCTGGACGAAGGTCGGCAGTGCCTCATAGAACTACAAGAGACCATGGTGTCCTTCAGGTGGTCAACAAAGTCCACCATGGGAGTGATCTTCTTGTCGCCCACCGTGACCATGCCAGCAGAGAGCTGGTCCATGCCCATTTGCATATGCTCCAAATCAGTGAGATGCTGACTGAGCGGTTTGGACATGGACTGTGCTCCTTTAAAGCGGTCGTTGAAGGCGGTCAGGAACGTGGCCCAGGTCGCCACTTGTGCTCTGTGCGCCGCATCAGCCTGTATCTCGACCCACCAGGCATCGACCGGCAAAATAGCCTTGAAGCGGAGCGTGGCCTCCTCGTTTTTGTCCGCATCATTGATGACATTACTTGCGTGAAAGTGTAGCTCAAGGCGGCGGATGAAATCCACAGCACCAAGCTCACCCAGCATGTGCTTGTCCCCAGAAAAATAGATGTTGTCCCCCATCATGCATGCGGGTTGGCACGGAGGTATGGCGGGAATGGGCCGGAGAGCGGGTGGAGCATGAGCAGCTAGAGCTGGTAGACAGATTGTGAGCGTGGTGAAATGGTGCACCCAAGTATAATCATGAAAAGTGCAATCTCAAGATATGTGCAAGATGCATGCAAAATGAACTACACCAACACACACACACACACACTACTACTACTACTTGACTATATTGGTGCTTCTATAACTAGGGTCCTCTCAATCAGAATTGAGTAAGATGAACCATAGACAGTTGCAATAAATGACTATAAATCTATTTGTGCCCTTGGGAATAGTTGTGAGTACTACTCAAGAACCTTGACTGAAGTCTCTCACAAGAGAAACACTATCTTTGGGGTGTTTGGATGGAAACGAAACACAGTCGCAAGTGTACTTGAACAACTCTGACAACTTAAGCCACACTTGGACTGAACTTTAGGTCACTTGAGACCATCTTAGACTTTACTTCTTTGGTACTTAGACTGCAACCAAACTCAAAGGAACAATATCAACAGCTATCCTCCATCTTGACACTTAGTTGCAACTCTTAAAGGACCACTTAGGTACAGACTTGACTATTTCTTATGACTTTCTCATTCAGCTTTCTTTGCTGGGACTTTGGTTATCAAATAACTTGTTCTGATTCTATATATCTAGTACAACTTTGAAATGTTCTTAAACAAATCTCTGTGTAAAACCCAGACGTGCACTAACCCTGTGTGACCCACAACCAGTGACCAACAATAGTCATGGCTATAGTAGCTGGGAGGAAAATACAGTCCGAAATTGTGTTATTCTACTGTGCTTTTATACTACTTTACAATCTGTTTTAGTACATGCCAGAAAAGGAAAATGAGTAATAAAAATGAGGTATATTTGTCCGTTTATCCGTCTATAACCATGTTTGATCGGAGATTAGCAGCCTGTAGCCTATAGGAATCAATCCTGAGTCTAGAATAGTTCCAAAAGTTCCGGAGCTCTCTCAGACTCATCTATCTTTAGTCATGGCAAGATCCGGAGAAGTCTCGACTGCCTTGACGCCATATTGCATGCTTTAGAGCCAATCATGACAATCACATCTTTCATGTGAAAGTCTGATCTGATCTTCGGATCTTTTCGGACTTCATAGGAAATCCTTGGATTGATTCATCTAGTCAACTGGTTCACCATCTGGCATGTGATTGCACTCTCAGAGATCAACCGGAGGTCTATTTCTGTAGTCATGACTCTTTTCTTACTACAACTGTTCATCTGTGCCTGAGAATTACTATTTTTCATACAACTTGGAGTCATGACTATTATCCTTAGTCATGACAAAACTATATTGGCCCAAAATCCCTGCTAGAGGTCTATTATCTTTGTGCAGCAGTGTTTTAATAAATATGGATATTCATACAATCTCCTTGGTATGGTTTCTAGTGATCCTGCATGATACCACCCTCACATATGAGTTATGGCCACTATCAGACAATTACTCACGACTAACTCACTAAACACTGTACTGACCCCACATTGTTTAGAGTATCGTATACAGTCGCAGTATGGTCAATCACTCATACTCCATCACATTTTTGAGACTCAATCAGCAGCTCGGAGCTCACTCTGACTCTAATTGTGTACCACCGAGTGGTAAGATGATCAGTTTAGACTGAGTTTTGCCAAATTGTAAGTGTGTTTTCATTTCAGCCATCTCAGCAGGGCTGGAAGCGCTAGAACGCAACATGTTCTTTTTTGGTGGGGCAGGCGGTGGCATATGTGGTTTGTGCGGTGCAGTCTGTTCAGGCAGCATGGCAAACGACTGGCCGGTAGTTCTGCCCAGAGATGGGGCTTGTGGGTCTAGCTCTGGGGAGCTCTGAGGCAATGGCGTGATTGTGATTGGGCATAGCACAGGAGTGGACAAGATTCTGGCGCGGGCAATCACGCCCACAAGGTCAGAGGAAGCGCAGTTGTGGACAAAAAGGCCCTTCAAGTCTCAATCACGTAGAGAGCAGCTGGTTGCCAGAGTAGCTATGGCAGCGGTGGGCTAGAGTGGCAGGGCAACAATGCAAGTGAGAGCGAGCAAAGCGGTGCAGGGTGCGGAGTGAAAAAAGTCTGTAGCGAAGGATTGGAGTGGATCCATTGAGTGAGGAGTGGTACAACCCCTAGGTTAGGTCACCACAATGGACTAGTCCAGGTGGGATGGAGCAAATCTATGCAGATTGGAGGCAACGGCAGAGGATCTCCAATGTAAAGAGCAACCAACCAAGATGACTAAGCTACCCTATGCTTACAAACACAACTATCTACGCCACACATGGACTATCTATGCCACACATGCTGGCACTGCCACCTGCCCACAGCATCCGCCGCTGCTACTACATTGGCCGCTGTCAACCCCTTCTGTTTGTTCTTCGGCATCAGCTCTGGTAAGAAGGTAAGAACATTTCAAAAGAGAGCGATGAGGTGCTGGAACTGATAATGGAAATTACCTACATCTGGGAATAGATCCCCACCTTTCGGCCTCTCACCATGACAAAATATGCTGTTTCTGGGGAGACATTGTGCTTGGTGGTTATGACTCGTGGTGCGAGATACAGGGGTGCAAGGCAGATAGTCATGCCTGTTGACGCTAGGTAGTGAAGGATGTGCCAAGAGCCATCTCTTATAGTCTGTTATCATGCAAAAACATGTAATTATGAATGATTTGAACAGCCTGGTATTGTGCAAAAGAAGTACTTGTCATTACAGAAGCTGTTGCTTTGGTTGATAGTCCTGGAGTTTTTGGATAAAATCAGTGATCTCAGGGTACAGATTCATGGTGTCCAATTCAGGAGGATTGCTGGAGGGAAATGAAGTGGTAAGCTTTGAGCCAGATGCCTGATATGCAGGCGACTGGCCTTGTTGGCATCAGCGGTGTCATAGGGTTGCTAATGAACAGAGAGGGTGCAGGAGGAATGGCCCAGGGAGGCATGAACCTGTAAGGATTCATGGGCATATACTGAGGATATGGGGGCTGCGGTGCATCGGTAGTCGCTGCCTCATGGACAGAGCGTGACTTCTTGAAGAAGGTCCCAAACAAATCATTATTCAGCGGCATTTTGAGTATAACATTATGTGTTCCGGTTGCCTGTATCATTGTCAATAAATTTATTTTTTCACTGAAAAACGGAAGCCAGAGCCCATCTGCTTAGCTGCTGATTGCTTAGCTTCTGGTGGCTCCCAGAAACATTGATCTTGCATGCCTTTGTTGGCCCGCAGAGTTGGCAGTGTCCAAACTCTGCCTGGAGCTTTGTGAGGAACTGCTTCTCCTTCTCCATGATTCCGAGGCCGTTGTCAAAGTTGTCGTCTCCTTATTCAGCATGCTCTAGATCCAGAATTTGGATCTTCTGCTTCAATTTTGACTTCTGGCCGTTCAATTTCATGCTGAGCACAGCACGTAGTGAAATAAGATACTGCAGAAGTCAGAAACAGAGTAATACGACGGTGCAATACATGCTGCACCTGCTCTGTTATGATTATTTTGACCAAAACGGCTTTCTTCTTACCCTCAGCTGCCATTACTTCATCTCTGCACCCTCCCCAATCCACAGGAGATGTAAGATTGATTAGTTCCTCCTTCGCTGTTGCACTGCTGAACTTGTACATCAGTCCAGGCTTTTTGCTGACAGTAGTACATCCAATAGTCTCATGGATGATCGCAAGGGCTTCCTCATACATTGTTGCATGAGTGAGAATCTCATGCTGATTACCCTCACTAAGAGTTTCAGCACCAAGGTTCATCAAATCATAATAATTTTATGCACTCTGATCCGCAAGTTTCACGACTGTCTCCTTCTTCCCCTTGCCTTTTTTGGCACGCTTCTTTGAGTTCCTATCTTTTGATCCATCAGAATCCAAGTCTTCAATGAACACAGCACGCTTCCTTGGAACAGAAGGCAAAGGCAAAGAGTTGGGTGAGCCACCTTCCGATGCAGAGTCATCTGCGACGTCTGGAATGTATGTGGCAGCATTATCCAATCCCAAATTATTCTGAAGGTCTACACTGGCTGAGAGGGTCATCTGTGTTGGAGGTATGGCTGGGAGAAGGTTCTATGGCTTTAGACTTCTTTCTGGCCGATAGCTGTTTGCTGGGAGGCCTGCTCATCCTCCGGCGACAAGGAAGATGAGAGATAAGAAAAGAATGATGTTATCCAAGTCACCACACGTGAATGTGACCGGTCTTGATCAAATGTGTTGCACGCTCTATATTTGTGATTCCCGCTATGCAGATCACAACAGAATCATGTGCCAAGTGTGTTGGTGTCCCAATAAAACAGTTCATATATGCCAGGGAAGGCCAGGGATCGGCCCTGCAAGCCCAACATCGAGTCCAACAATATTGCATGTGCTGTGTAATAAATAAGCTTACTGAGGTCATTCAAAGAATGGAAAAAAAAATAAGCCATGCCTGATGTTCCACAAATAGCTGTAATGGCCTGCCGACAATTTTCTTGCGTCTCCAGGCAAACCTAAACATGTGTCAGTTCAATTAATTTTCATTGTTTTCCATGCTTAGTCAGGATTCAAAGGATGGAGTATTCTGTGCAACTGTTCAACCGATTTTGGGACCAGATTTTGACCTCTTTTGCAGTGCTGGAATTGTCTATTGCCCAGAGGTCAAGATCCTTGTGTGCCAAACATGCAAGAGTTGCATCAAGAAAGAAAATCTCTATGGTCACTTCACAAACAATCATTTGCCACACTGAAAGCAAGATCCTGACCTCTACAAGCAATTTCAACAGCTGGGCAAAAAGAAATTCCCTGCACTGCTCCAAAAATTGGAGAAGTCCTACCCTTCGCTGACCAAACCTGAAGTTCAGATATTCCATCCATCTACTCCCACTGCACCATTCCCCTTTCTGTTGCTGGCCAAGCCTCGCTATATCTGCATGCTCTGAAAGAGCAACAGACAACCATGTTCGTTAGCTGCCCCTAGATTCCACTGTTACATGTCATAGAACCGCTGAAGCCATATTTAACCTAAACCTGGGCTGCTTACCTCTCACTCCATCTATGTCCAATGCCTGAGCCCAATGACAGTGGAAACACTTCCTTTTTCGCTGTGGACCCTCAGCTCAGCCACAATACTGCTAGCCAGCAGGGCATGTGGTATTCTGCCTACCAGAGGATGTATCCAGAAGGGAGCTCATTTCTACTGCAATCTGTTGTCAACACAACAGACCCAGATCTTCTAATGCCATTCCTCCACAAGACCAAGTGGCACAGTTATCTCGTTGGGTACACTGCCAGCTCACTTGTAATCTAGTTAGACCACTGAACAATGCGAACCATAAACAGCAAGTGAGGATGGTGACACTCGCATACCTGGATAGCATTCGGGAAGAGGATCTCGATAACAAGTATTTCGAAGACCTCTGAATTCTCAACCACTGGAAACGTGGAAGGTAGCAACCAACAGATAACCTTTGTACAGTTTTGGCTCCTTTATCTGCCCAGAGCAGTGTTCAAACTTCTCAAGAAGGTGGAATCACGTGTTCCCTATGCTATCCTATTCCAGAAATTGTTTTGGTTCTCAATTCACACCATCCGTACCCAGAAAGCCATTGAAGCAACAGCTAAGAGTTGGCCCCAGGACAGAGATAGCTCAATCTGGGTCAATCTTGCTGTGGAGGAGGCTAACGTCCAAGACGAGACTGGCAATGACTTTGATCTATCAGATCAGCTGGTCAAGCTGGAGATGCAATATGCAATGATGGATGATGATATTTTGGAGCAAGAAACAGAGGAAACCTTGGAGGCACAAGAGGCCAAAGGTGATGACAGCAATGGTGAAGACTTCAACCTTGCTGCTCTGGTTGAAGATGACACTGAATTTGAGTCGACTGCTGGGGAGAACAATGACGTTCTGGATGATGATCAAACTATGTCTCCAGAGAATGATGTCCAAATATCAGACAGGGACGATGAAGTTGCCTCAGATAAAGCACCAGCATATCCAGTAATCATGACAACTAAACAAATGGAGGCTGCTGTCACACTCACACATGCACTCACGTCTGCTTCCAATGGCACACTCTCCACCCTTCTTCACAATCACCTACTAACACTCTTCACAGACCAACTCCCGGAATATAAACAGGTTCATTCAAGGACCATTGTTGAAGCCTTCCTCATGTCAATCAACCTGTGTCATGACAGTAACATTTGTCCCACAGAAATGTCACCCCAGGCTTGTCAAAAACCCAATACCTGCTACTTTCACCATGCTGGAGTAAGTTAAGTGTCACCAACCATCTTTCCCAAACACCGTTGATGTGTTGGGATTCATGCAGAGAGTTAGAATGGCTCAAGCTGTGGCTCAGCCTTGACAATCTATGTGTCTTCACCACCATCCGCTGTGAGGGAGACTGTGGCATCTGTTTGGAAAACAGTGTTCCAAAAATGACTTGTTCTTCCTCTGGGGGTTTTCTCATTAATGAGTGGGTCGAATAAAGTTAGTGAGAAGAGGTGGTCAAACAGAGTTTGCCCGTGGGGTCCTGTGGGAGGTCAAAAATGGGGGATAGTGTGAAAAATACCTTGTTCAGATGGCACCCTGCTGGTGTGCTTCAATCCGAGACGCTTTGTCTTTCTTCTATCGCCTTTCCCCTTTGATCCTGGTGATAGTTGATACAACTGGTTTTCCCAAAGGTGGGATAACCACGACGGCTTGACGAGGGCCTATAGGCTTAACGTGGGTTGGACTTGTATGGTGGGCATGGCGACTCGGTGTTGGTCTAGGTGGACCGCGATTTGTGTGAGATGCCTTGGTCGTTCCTCTCTGCGTCAGCAGTGGTTTTACGATGACAAGGGAGCGGTTAGTGTGGGTCAAACATTCAGTATGAACTGTCTAGAGGATGAGTGGTCAAGTGTCTTGCGACAAGTTAGATGGTTAGTGTGTGTGTGTGTGTCAACAATGTATTGGGGGGATTGGTTTACACTAGAGAACTAGTGGGGGAAAAACTGTTCCAAGATTGACTGACTACTGTCTAGAAACCCAGGTCCTTTTATACCTTTGTGAATATCCCCTTTGGAGCATCTCTACATGTCCCCAGTCCGCTTCCTCAGTGTTCCAGCCCATTCCATCGTGTTTCAGTTGGTCCCAAGCTGACTCAAACGTTGGGAGGTGTCGCGGTTTATTGCCTTTTTGGACCATATCTCGTCGAGACGTGGTGGCTTGCGAATCTCTACCTTCCTAATCCGTCCAAAGTTCATTCAGGCACGACAGTTAGCGACCAAATTTGGGTGAAACACGTGCGATGGGTCATGTCCAATGTTTCAGAGCATGTGGTACCTCACAGTCGTCAACCTTGTTATGAGGTAGTTCCCATGTGCCAGTGGTGAAACCGGGTGCGATGCTTGGTGTGATGGAATCTGAGTCGCGGCAGCCTGGTGTGTGTTTGTTGGACGTGTGAGGGGTATATGGAGTGTAGAGGCATTGCGTCTGGTCCATCGTATCCACTGGGGCGTACACAGCGCATGTGGGAGCCCCACACCGCTATTATCAACATCTTGCCTGGCAAGAAGTTAAATTCAAAGTTGCAGCTGGATGGGTTTTCTTCTACCCTAATTCACCCAATTTCGTGTTCAACAGTATCCAGAGCTCCATCATTACATGGATCGAGATGACCCACCAAATCTGGAACAAGGCAGAGTCAATTCTATGGGAACAGATTCTCTTTGGCATCCTGTTCGAGAAATTCGGATTAGAGGAATCTGATCTCATAGACACTCCATGTGAAACTCACCAGTAAAACGGTGCACCTGAGTATAGTCATGAAAATCACAATCCAATGTATGTGTACAAGACACAAAATGAACCACAGCCAACACACAACACCAGCAACTACACAAAGTGCTCTTCTATATTTAATGTACTTGGGTCCTTCCTGTCAATAAGAATTGACTAAGATGAACTGTCAACAATTGTGAAATGAATGAAGATAACTCAAACTGTATCTCAAGACTATCACAAGTAGAACTCGCGAGTAACAACTAAAGCTTCTTGCAAGAGAAACACTAAAACAAAACTCAGTCACAGACACATGTAAGCTAATTCTGACAACTTGAAGCCACACTGGACTTGAACTGGAGGTCTCATGGGTGTAAGGTACCTGGAGCACGGTTCTATTTCTTTTATTTCTGTTTACTTAACTATTTACCACTTCTCTTGCAGCATGTCAATAGGCATTGACATGCTGGGTTATAATCGTAGTAGCGATGTACTTTATAACTTATGGACAGTCATGTACATTACGTAGTACGTTCATCGTGGGAATATCATCTTCTTTACTCCCTACTACTACCATCGCCTCTGAGCTTGAGAAAGCCTGGAGGCTCAGGAGTATAGGTAAGTACTGATTTCTATTACTTACTGACATATTAAGTTACAGGAGCTTCCCTCATGAGAGACATCTCTCCGAGGACGAGTGATAGTGGCTTTGGGACATCCCAAGCCATATACTTGATCTCTGAAGCTTACGAACACCATTCGGACTACGCGCGTGGCGCCCGCTAGGTTCACCACTCGGAGGCTCCTTTATATAAATATTTGGGAGCACGACTGCTATACTACACGAGTCCTACAAAGGTGGACACATTGGGAACCTCCAACACCCTGGCCGGCTCACGCGAACTCAGTCTCATTGCTTCCCCGCAGGAGGACAACCTCGACGCGCAACGGGAGATATCCAGTCCAAGAATCAGCCCTCCCAAACGTTCTACTTCTCTTGCGAAAGCGAACGTAGCTTTTGGACGATCAATACAAAGTACGACGCCGAGGGAAAGCTCAAGATCTCGCTCGCACTCTCCAAATAAGAAAACCTCGATTAAACAGCCTACTCCTCTGTCTACACAGAAACCGACTATTAGGGGTCGTTCACGCGAACTCTCTGGGCTGCCTTCTACTCGATCGTCCCCTTTCCCTAGAAACCCCGCCGCCAGCGCATCGACCTCGCTCCTTACTCAAGTACCTCGCTCATTTATCCCTCGGTCACACGGAGCCAGATCACCGACCCAAGCGCTGTTAACGCGTAGCAGCGTGGGATTAGCCCCGCCTATCGTCTCGGGGTTTGATCAAGAAGCGTCGCATCGTCTCTCCTCGGTTGTTCCGGCACTAGAACCTGTTCCGGAGATATCAATGGAGGAAGGAAATTCCTCAGCGCGATTAGGTATGGAGAAAGGGTACGAACATTCCCCTATGGCCCAACTAGCAAGGGAATACACCAGGTCTGGATTGGAGGACGAGGACGATACCCTTTCAACACACGCCTACGCTACGATCTTGGCGCGGAAATCAACGCTATAAGTCAGGGATATGATAGACAGCGGCTACGCTACTTCGACGTTACCTTGATATAGACTGGAGCCGAAACTCATGTCGCAAGTGGACCGTGTAATAACGGAATTACAGTCTTTTATACGTACCGCTTCAAACCTCATTCCAGAGCGTCAAAGATATTTTCGAATTGACCCAGAAGACGCTCTTACCGCTATTTTACGAGGTAGCAGTGACGTGCCTCAATTGCACACCGCTTGGGAACTCCTTAGAGCTCGTGTAGAGCTTGCGGACCGATTTTTCGAAAAGTATCAAGCGGAATATCGCAGCGTGGATGAAGCTCCTAATTCTCCAGTATCAACTAGCTTGGCGGTCAATTCAGGTTTGGATGAAGCCGCCTCGCCAAACACCCGGATGCGATACATGTATTCCAACTTTCCTCACCACAATGCCCATATTCCAGAAGACGATAGATACAAAGTCTGGGAGAGAAAATGGGAAGACTTCGTGCCAAATTCGGATAATTGGCGTGAGGACTTGGAGTACGCACCTTTATGCGACTCTCCAGTACAGGGAGAACCGACAATTCTCCCTCGAAGCAATGAGAACGTAACATTGAGACACAGAGAGGAATCGGTGGATGTTTCAACGGAGGAAGTCGCCGCTCCGACCGCTAACCGTCGGGAACGTCGACAATCTCAGAATACAGATATGAATCTCACTAGCTTGTGGATGCCTCTGGACGACACAGTAAGAGCTTTGCCTCAGATCGAAGCAGTGCCGTGTCTCGCCACGGAATCTCTTAGAGATAAAATGGAAGAGAACCATTCATTAGGAGGGTTCATGGGCACGCAAACGGCGTATAAGGAATCCAGCTCGTTCTTCGTGAACCAGAAGAAAGCGCACCCCATTCCGTATGGACACCACCCCGGGGCTCGAGTAGAACCTAGTATCTTACAAGGTCTTGCTACGGGGAATTTGGGCACGACTGGGGAGTTCTATCAAGCGACTTTTGGAGTGAATAAGGGCGCTGATAGCTCGACATGGCGGGCTCCACAGCCTAGAACATCAGCGCAGTTCAAAAGTCGGTTTGTGGATGCGTCATCCACACCACAAGCAGAATGTACTTCAGGCGCCGACGACCTGCAAGGGTCGCACCGATGAGGAACCAACACGACTCGCTCTCGTCGGGAACAAGTGGCCGACGCTCCATCAACTACGGTGGGGTCGCAAGCTACATCCGCCAGCTCTCACCCGAATCAACCCGACCGGCTCGATGCACCTTCTCCCAGTAACAGCAGCCACTCGTCGTCCTTACGGCATAGAGGTGGAGGAGGTGGAGGTCCGGGTGGAGGCCCAGAAGGTAACGGAGGAGGCGGTGGAGGCAGACCTCCACCCCCGGCTGGAGGACCAGGCCCAGGTTGGCCAGCACCTCCTGGCTACTTTCCGATTCCGGGTCCCCCAGGACCACCAGGTCCTCCGGGCCCTCCAGGACCGCCTGGAGGTGGAGGTGGAGGCGGTTATGACCCGAACGCTCCGCCCGCTCCGTACGGCACCGCGGTCCCTACAGTAGACGTCAAATTGAAGTTAGCTGACCTTCCGAAATGGGATGGTAATCACAACACGGCAGTGAAATACTTTTGGGACGTATCTCAACTCGCCGCTCTGGGAGGACATATGCCTACAGCACTAGGCTATTGGTTAGGAATGAGGCTGGAGCCAGGATCACCCATTCAAACTTGGTACGCTACCTTATCCGTGGGGATCCAATCTACGATGCGGTCGCACTATGTTTTGTTCTTGCAGAAAATAAAGGACGAATACTTGGGGCGACAATGGCAGTTACGGATGAATCGGCTGTACGAAAACCAATCCTTCCGTCAGCGGGGGTATGAGAGAGAACTGCCAAAGGAATTTATTACCCGTAGAATCATCTATACGAGGATGTTGGTGCAAAGCGACGACGGTGGCCCTCTAGAAGTCTTTCACATTATGCAGAAAGCACCGATTTCATGGGGATCGATTCTCACTCACGGGACAATAGATTCGTCTGCTACATTATTTGCGAAAGCCACCGAGTACGAGGATGCGCTCTTGCAGGCATCAAAATCCGAAGCAGGGACGATTGTTACGCTGGAGAATCTGGGGGCGAGGCTCAAGGAGCTCAGTTATCACAACGAGAGACCGAGAGCTCTGTACCGTCAAGCTCACCTGGCGGAAACAGAGAAGCCCTTGGACAAGCCGACTGTTGTGGACCCTGAAGAAGATGACTCTGCGGGCGAAACTTTCGGCCTGAATGCACAAGACGAGGAGGTATTGCGAGAATGTTTCCAGGTCATTAAAGTGAATCCTCGGCCTCCTCCTCCTGGGGGCTATCCATTCGCGAAGAATGACCACGTACATACTAAACTGGGTAAACTTCCTCCTAGTCCTTGCCGCTTGTGCGGCAGCAAGAACCATTGGAATCGCGAATGTCCCGACTATGTTGTGTACGACCAGGGGGTGCATAAATCGGTCAAAACGGTCAGCTCGGCTGAGCCCATGGACGAGGACAATATGTACCAAAACGCCTTTGGAGTGCTGCTGAATCAGAAGGCGGCCTCGGTTAACTTAACATCGGCTTTCTACGCAGCGCAAGCGCCTTTTAAGTCGGCGTCCCACCTGGGTGATCGGAGTGGGAGTAAGACCGCAGACGCGGGTTCCTCCTTAGAAGCGGGGGGGGGAGCTGTACAGACGTCGAGAATAAGGCTCAAAAGGAATGGACATTCGGCAAGGATCAACCCGCACAGGACAAACAACAAAGAAAGGTGAGCATGGAGGAAGTCGAGGACGAAGACGAGGCTGCGTACAGAATGAAGCCGAAGGTGGAAGACCCACAGAGAGTACTAGAAGATCTCCGCGACTCGGACGGGATGGAACATGATGTGGACCAGTTCAAAACCCGGGAAGTCCGAAAAGCGAGGGCCAACGCGGAGGAGTTTTGGCGCAAAGACGGTCGGATTCCTTTCAGACCAACGGATAGAGAGTTCAAGTCAACAAGTGACAGCGAAAACGACGAAAGGAGGACAGCCTTACACGTCGCTGTTGACAACTGGAAGACGGAGATGCAAAAGAAGGATATCGTCAGTCGAAATCTGCCATCGGCAGCCGATCTGGGAGACCCCATAGTGCGGCTTTTTAAGAGGCGACGACGCCGGGCTGGACGATCCTCAATTGGAGCATCAGTCTTGTCCATGAAAGGTTGGATAGGACGCGTACGTGGGGAGGCGATAGACTTGCGCTTGGATTCGGGGGCCAACATCACGCTAATTTCACTGGAATACTACGAACAAATGGAGCCCCGCCCAGCTCTCAAGAGTGGGCTGGACATGCGACTCTCCCAACTCACCTTGGACGATGCCAAAATTAAAGGGTATATCCTGATCCCGATATGGGCGTTGAGCAAAGAAGGAGTCCTCATCGAGATGGAGGCTGAGGCATACGTAGTGCCAGGGATAAGTGTTCCTATCCTCTTGGGAGAGGACTTCCAGCTCACCTACGAGATAAGCGTCACTCGTAACGTCGAACGTGGTAGCAGATTGCATTTCCAGGATTGGGCGTACACTGTGCCGGTGCAGAACGTATCGGCCACCAGCGAATTCAACAGACTGGTCATTCTGGGTTCGAAGACAGCGAACACGGCTGTAAGGGCGAAACTGCACAAACAGAAGTTGAGCAAGGAGAAATGAAGAAAGCGATCCCTCAAGCAAACCGCTGGTGTCGTCCGAGTAGCCGAGGACGTGCGCATACGGGCCAACGAATGCAAACCGGTGAAGGTGTGGGGCGACCTTGAAGGGAGCGATGAGTGGTTGGTTGAGAAAAGCTTACTGGCTACCGCTAGCGAATCGTACTTTGCCATCCCGAATGTCCTGATCAATTCTGTGAATCCATGCGTCCCAGCCACGGATGCTGCGGAAAGGCGAGATCCTGGCAGCAATAGTGAAGCCAGGAGAGTTCTTCGACACACCCATCGGGGAGATTGGCTGCAAGGCATATGAGAAAGCAGCACGGGCCATGGCTGGTATCATAGACACAACACATAAGGCCCAGCAGCCGTGCTCTACAGGGACCACAGGCGAAACTCCTAAGCGACGGGCTCCACAGAGCCACAGCCATCCGACCGAACGAACTTACGTCCGCACTAACGAAGGTTCAAGAGTTCCCCCGTCGAAGAAAGCAAGTAACCATGGAGCTAAGTGCTGGGATGGATATTCCAACACCGCATCGGCGTCCGAGAAGCCGCACATCAGGACGGATAGTGGCACGGGCATGCCCGAAGGCGATGGGGGTGAAGCCAGCGAAGAAGAAGACTATGGTCCTAAGACCGCAGCCATGCCGGATACTACTACCTTCGACTCTAAGCGGATGGAGGAATTAATCGACGTAGGGCGTCTTCCAGATCATCTCAAGGAGAAGGCCTGGGCAATGTTGCGTCGGAGAGTCAAGGTGTTTGGCTTTGATGGACGACTAGGTCATCATGAGACGAAGGCTCCTATAAGGACGCAGCCCGGACAGACACCGATTGCCGTGCCGATGTACGCGAGTTCCCCCGCGAAGAGAGCTGTCATGGATGAGCAGATGGAAAAATGGTTCAAACTTGGGGTGATTGAGCCGTCAGTGAGCCCATGGAGCGCTCCCGTGGTGATAGTGTACCATAACGGTAAACCGCGGTTCTGTGTCGACTACCGAAAGCTTAATGCTGTGACAACGCCGGACGAGTTTCCCATACCTAGACAATCCGATATTCTCGCCGCGCTATCAGGCGCGCAAGTTCTGTCATGTCTGGACACTCTATCAGGTTTCACGCAGATGGAGATCGACCCCGGGGACGTCGAGAAGACGGTGTTCCGTACGCACAGGGGTCTGTTCCACTTCCTCCGGATGCCCTTTAGCCTGAGGAATGGTCCCTCGATCTTTCAGCGCGTCATGCAGGGTGTGCTGGCACCTTACCTCTGGCTTTTCACTCTGGTCTATATTGATGATATCGTGGTTTACTCTGAGACATACGAGGACCATATTGAGCATCTCGACCGAGTATTAGGAGCCATCGAGGATGCAGGAATAACTCTCTCACCGAATAAGTGTCATTTGTTCTACGACTCCATCCTGCTACTAGGCCACAAGGTGTCACTATTAGGACTATCCACGCATGAGGAGAAGGTTAAAGCCATACTGGAACTCGAACGCCCGTCGAAATTATCCCAGTTGCAGACATTCTTAGGGATGGCGGTCTACTTCTCGGCTTTCATCCCCTACTACGCGGACATTTGTGGCCCTTTGTTTCAGTTACTTCGCAAAGATTTGAGGTGGAAGTGGGGCCCCGACAAGGAACATGCGTTCCGTGCAGTAAAAGAGGCGCTACGCGACTCGCCCGTCTTGGGACATGCCATAGAGGGCTTACCGTACCGGCTTTACACCGATGCGTCCGACGAGGCCGCAGGCTGCGCCTTGCAACAAGTGCAACCCATCAAAGTGGCTGACCTCGCCAGGACGCGCACGTATACACGGCTGAAGAAAGCCTACGACAGCGGCCTTCCGCCGCCGAAGCTGACGACCTCCATTAGTCGTGGCGATGACGATTGTCCGAAGGCAGGAAATTGGGGGGTGTCCTTCGACGAGACGATAGTCCATGTAGAACAGGTCATTGGGTACTACTCCCGGAGATTTAAAGGTCCTGAGATGAGGTATTCGACGACCGAGCGCGAAGCCTTGGCGGCAAAGGAAGGCCTCATTCGCTTCCAACCCTTTATTGAAGGGGAGCGGATACTGCTGGTAACTGATCACTCCGCATTGCAGTGGGCCCGCACGTATGAGAATTCTAACCGATGTTTGGCTGCTTGGGGCTCAGTGTTCTCTGCATACGCACCAGGATTGGAGATAATTCATCGCGCAGGGCGAATCCACTCAAACGTGGACCCTCTCTCCCGGCTACCCAGAGCCCTGCCAATTCATTTGTCGCCGGGGCGCAGCGATGGCCCGAGCATCGTCACGGATACTAGCTTGGCCGAAGCTCAGGAGCGGCAGCTGGATGATGCGCCAGCGAAGCGCACCACATTCTCAGTTTCCAGTCTGGAAGAGTGCTTGGTGGAGACACGTCGGGCACAGTTTACTACCCGGTTACAGCGGAAGCTAGAATTGCAGCAAGGCCATCCCGGAGCGACAGATGAAGCTGGGGGGGGCGATAGCGTACAAGAATCACAAACAACAACACTGATCACTCATCTACCAACTCCGATCACCCCTGTACCGAACACACAGGTCAACGACGAAACGGAAAACGACGACCTGGAGACATTGAATTCAGCACAAGAATACTGGGGGGTGCAAAATCCACCACCTAACACTCACGTCATGATGGAGGACTCCGTACGTCGACACTTTGTAGCCAATTACTTGGCGGACTCAGCTATGGGCAAACTCTGGACGGACTCTAAGTCTCAACCGGACAATTGGACTCCGGGACATCGGTTTTTCAAGAACGAACAAGGCCTGCTATTCTTCCGCGACGCGGACTACCAGCCGAGACTCTGCGTTCCAGCCAACGAACGAGCCGCGATACTGAATGAAGTCCACGAAAGTCCTTTCGAGTCAGCACATGGGGGGCCCGAAAAATTGTGGGCCAAACTATCTCCCAGATTCTATTGGGCAAGGATGAAAGCAGATGTGGTGCGCTACTGCAACTCTTGTGATGTATGTCAGAAAATCAAGCCAAGCAACTTCAATCGTTACAGGCTTCTGATTCCCAATCCTATACCTTCACACCCATACGAGAGCATCTCCATGGACCTTATAGTCGACTTGCCTTGGTCTGAAGGATGGAACGCGATACTGGTGATTGTGGATCGACTGTCAAAGCACGCAACTTTCATTCCTACTACGACAGGACTGGATGCGGAAGGCTTCGCTCTGCTATTTGTGCAGTATGTAGCCTGTAGATTTGGCCTTCCCCTCAGCATCATCTCGGACCGCGACCCCCGCTGGACGTCCGATTTCTGGAGAAGCGTCGCCAAATTCCTTCACATTAGAATGGCTCTCTCTTCCTCGCATCACCCACAACACGACAGCCAAACCGAAGTTCTCAATAAACATCTGGAGACTATGATCAGGGCTTACACCGCGAGCGACAAGGCTTCCTGGGCGAAATGGCTGTCTCTGCTTGAATTCGCTTATAATTCGAGTAAACACTCTTCAACAGGAACAACCCCTTTCTGGTTACTTTTGGGATTCCAACCCCCGACGCCTGTGGACTTCTTGGCTGGGAATCGTCGCCATCCAAGCTCGTACACCGTCAAGAACGAGGACTCTGCGGCTTTTTTGTCCGACTTACAGATGCACAGGGAGAGTGCTCGCCAAGCCATAGCAAAGGCTCAGCACGATCAAGCTAAGTACTACAACATAGGCAGGAGACCAGTACCCGTTCTCAAGAAGGGATCAAAAGTTCTCATTAACCCACACTCCTTGGAATGGACCGAGTCCAAGGGCAAAGGCGCTAAGTTCACGCAAAGATGGATCAGGCCGTTCGAAGTGGTTCAGCAAATTAATCCTAAAGTCTATCGACTGAAGCTCAGCAACCGTTACCCTGGGCTACCTCTTTTCAACGTCGAACATTTCAAGAAGTACGTTGAATCACCAGAAGAATTCGGCGAACGGCAAGAACTGCCCGAGACTAGACTCCACAAGCCCGAGAAACCCGAGTACGAAGTTGAACAAATTATAGGACATCGGTACTCGAAAAGAGGACGCCATCTCGAGTTCCTGGTGCGGTGGAAAGAGTACGGACCACAGTTCGACTCCTGGGAACCGCGCAGTAATTTGGCCAATTCCCCCGCTATCCTGGCGGAGTACAAGCGGAAGGAGAACCTATGACCTCGATAGAATGACTTCTCTCAGGCCAAGGACTACACTGGCAAACGAATCACCTCGCTCTCGGACATACTAACGGCATATACCCGCGGCAGTTAAAATCCGCCGCATTCTCGAAAGAATCTGACCAATGGGAGATGGATTAGCACCTCCATGGGATCGCGAGGACACTCCTGCCGGTTCGGATGATACCCGGTACTAACACATTTTATTTTATTTTATTTTTATCTCTAGATTCTCACCACTGACAACATGCCCTGGGAATCGGATCGGCCTCCTCTCCTCCTTCTTGCTTTGACAATAACATCGCTCGCCCGCAGCAATTCTCTCCCGTCTCCTACACCCCCAAACCTCTGGCTACCATTCCGCTTAAGAGTCGCAACTAAGAGGGACATCCCTCTCGTGTTTAAGCTCTAGCGGTGCGACCATCTCGAGGGACATCCCTCCTGGTGCCGTACGACATGGATGATGATCTACTGTTTGCCAACTCTGGGGGCGACGTCGCACCTCTATCAATTCGAGGCGGATACGAGGAGGAGGGAGTGGAGTGGAACGTTCTCGGTTCTACCGTGGTTACCGCCAGCGACGATGCGCTGGATTACGTCGATAACCTTACTCTGTTGGACGACTTACGCGACACGGATATTTACGGAAATTTTCACACTATGGAACCCCCAAGGGACCCTGGATGGTATCAACTGGATCTCCACTTCGACGGTTTTATTCCTGTCGGCACGGTTATGGGTATTGCAATGCCATGGTACAGGCATCTCGAGTGGAAAGTCCCGACAACTGAGCAGTCTGACGGCCAATTTGAGTTCGTGGCGGCCTCCAAGGAGCAGGTTAGACGCTCGTTGGAGGACTTGTGGGATTTGATCTACTCCCTGAGTGAGCACCCGAGATACGACAACAACATCAAGCGTCCGGCGGAATTCGACGTAAGCCTCCTTGACTCTTTCTTCTCCTCGGACGACGAAGCGCAGAACATCGCCGCTCAAGCCCGCCGCTGCGCGCTATCCGCTGTAGGATGGATCTCTTGGTTCACCAATGCATTTCACGATTGGGTGAGCCACGTGAACTTGGCCACGCGAGACAACATTTCGAAGCTGCACCTCGACCGTACCAGGAAGAGGGGCCTTTTGATCAAGATCAGCCGGGATTGGCAGAGCTTGGACTTCGGCTTCCTGGTGGGCTGCGATGTTCCTCTGCTGTACACGTGGGGATTGTTTGAATCCAATGACCGGCGGTTTCGCCGCCTCTGTCCTTCGCTCATCGTGTCCTATCACCAGGAGGCCCTTCGAGTCGGGCGCGCGATCTTTAACGGCGACTCTCCATTACTGCAGGGAGATTTTGAGACTTGTCAGCTGTACTCCAAGTTCCTGGAGCTGAAGGGATACGACGCTTCGCTGCGGGAGGATAATTTCCCGGACCCTAACGGGGCTCGCTTCGAAGTAACCGTGATAGACCGTGAGGGTTGGGAACGTCGGCTTATCCCTAAGGCGGCAGACTGGGCTAACTACCCTAAGCTTTACCACTATTGCGTCGTCGAGGACGACAAGGAAAAACGGATTACCGTGGTCTTTTGGAGATTCCATTCCCGAGCAGCGGTGGCTCCGGAACCCGTCGATGCGGATGAGATCGTCGTCGATTATGAGGATGAGGTCGAAGAGGAGAACCGCACGGAGATCCATGAGCGTTTCAAGGGGCGTTACGTGCCGAAACTTGATCAGATCTTTGACCCTCGGACGGGAGTCGAACGCCGCAGCCCGTACCAAGGCGACGACAAGCTGGAAAGGTTCGAGGGTGAGATTCAGGTCCTAGGGCGCGCCACCGACTTTGGGGCGCAATCTCTGAAGCACCGGATAGGCCCCAGAGCTTCCGACTGGACCGTCGATTTCACCGAGGAAGGCCGTTCTAACAAACGCCCTCTATCTGTTTCGAGCTCCGACACGCTTTCGGAACAGCGGCGCGAAGATTCGACACGACCAATGGGGTTCGAGTCTGAATGGGCACATCAAGTAGCAAACGTGGCGTCTACAGCGAATTACAAGCTGACTCGACAGCGGAGATATGTGGAGTTCAACCCCGAAAAGCGTAGCGCCGCACGTCGAGTGGAAGCGGTACGCCCGAACAGCAGGGCTCGCTCTCGCTCCCCAGCCTTCCGAACCGCGCAGAGTTCCCCCATTCCGAGTTCGTCTAGCTCCCAGTCCGTCAAGGTTGCGAGGAGGATCGAGCTGCCCGAGAGAATTTCTTACCAGCTACGTTGGAGCGTCGTGGACTTGGAGGACATGCGAGGCGCATGGCTCCGGAATTTTCACGTTTTCGGGGCGGCCCTGACGTTTACAGAGAGGCTCTGGGAATTGGACCCTTCGTTGGTCTGGAATTCCGGATTCCTGGAAGACAGTTATCTCATGATGAGCAAGAGTTCCAAAGTCCGCCTGCGCTATTGGGCACTCACCGACCCCGCCATCCAGTACCCCCCGCCACCTGCTCCAGAAAGCGATAGAGCATGGTGTCCCGTTTCGCGTGGGCGTCACCGTGGCAGCCGCCGTGATGTATCATCCTCGCGTCTGGGAGAGGGAGAACAACGTCATTATGAAAAGGGTGGTCGAGCCCGCATCCAAGGCAGCGAGAATACCACGCGGACTTGGGCCCGTCGAGTTATTCAACGCTTACTCAGATGTTCTCGACGCCGTTTTGAAAAAACCGAACGCGCGAGAAGTCATCGCTCGGGGGGGTGGCGCAAGCTGGATAGCTCGGTTCTTCAGCTACAAGCGTCTCGCGCAAGCTTTCATGTCGGGGCCCTCCATTCAAGTTACCGTTCATCGGGGTGGAGGCAACGATTCGGGCGATCTCTATCCTAAGGACGTGAGTTGGGACGAACTCTCCGAAAGGGACCTCAATGTCGTCTTCGGATACGTTGCAGGCGATAAGCCGGGTGACGATGCCTGGATATTTCCAATGGACGACACGATGCAGGAGCTATCGGATCACTTCCACTATGAGTGGACGCCGGGGTGTGCCAAGATTTTCAAGTATTTGGCCCAGGAGCTCATAGGCAGTCGCGGGAAAGCACGGACACGCAAGGAATGGAGGGATTTTTTCAAAGCCACCAATCACGGCACCCGTGCGCCTGGCACCGTCGTTACCAGACAATACATCGACGACGCGTGGGATAGGATTCAAGAGGCCTTCGGCAGAATTTGGAATAAGCAACGACTGCCCAACATCGAGATCCGTCAAACCTTCCGCCCTCGCTTTCATTAACGTTCAGCGCTGAGCTAGTTAAGTGGGGGGCTCTGTAAGGTACCTGGAGCACGGTTCTATTTCTTTTATTTCTGTTTACTTAACTATTTACCACTTCTCTTGCAGCATGTCAATAGGCATTGACATGCTGGGTTATAATCGTAGTAGCGATGTACTTTATAACTTATGGACAGTCATGTACATTACGTAGTACGTTCATCGTGGGAATATCATCTTCTTTACTCCCTACTACTACCATCGCCTCTGAGCTTGAGAAAGCCTGGAGGCTCAGGAGTATAGGTAAGTACTGATTTCTATTACTTACTGACATATTAAGTTACAGGAGCTTCCCTCATGAGAGACATCTCTCCGAGGACGAGTGATAGTGGCTTTGGGACATCCCAAGCCATATACTTGATCTCTGAAGCTTACGAACACCATTCGGACTATGCGCATGGCGCCCGCTAGGTTCACCACTCGGAGGCTCCTTTATATAAATATTTGGGAGTACGACTGCTATACTACACAAGTCCTACAATGGGACTGTCTTTGTAAACTTGGGACTGCAACCAAACTCACAGGAACAATTCCAACAGTGACTACGATCAGCCTCTCTCAACTGATTCCAATAGTACCTTTAGATGTGGGTCTGCGACCGAACTCATGGGAACAATTCCAACAGTGACTACAATCTTAGTAGTACCTTTGATTTAAAGCTTTGACACTTTGTCATGACTTAAAACTGGCTTACAAAACTTATCACAAGAGCTTCTCATGAGAGACTTTCTGGTTCAGCACTTAAGCTTATGACTTTGGGTTATCAACACAATGTGTATTGAGTATCTACTGAGTTGGGGCTAGGTACAAACTTTGAAATGTAATAAAACAAATATCCATGTATAATATGACTCCAGACATGCACTAAACTCATGAGAAATCACTACTGTGACAATAATAGTCACAGCAATAATAACTAAGGAAATTAAATAATAGGAATTATGTACAAGGCCACAAAAACAGCCAGCAATCTATTTTAAGGACTTTAAACCCATTTGCAACATGCCATAGCTGTCACGTCTCTTCGGTGTGAGCCTTATTACTGCTTTAGCTTTAGTCACAAGAGGTCTGGAGCATTTTGGACCTATCATGAGATGATGGCGCCTTCTCACGACTTTGCAGGTGACTGATTGTTCCAATTGATCGGAGTTTCGGGAGTCATCGGAGTCATCGGATTTCCGGAATTGACTGTCCGAGTCATGGACTTCGCACATGGCTGTGATCAGTCTTGGAGATCGACGAGATGTGATCGCGAGTCTTTCTGACTCTCACGACCTGTCTCGGCATGATCCTGAGAGGTTCTACTTGTCACGACTAGCTTGTCACAACTATATCTCATTGTCGCAACTGTAGCTCTTGTCATGACAAGGACCTTTTGGGCACAAATCCCTGACATTGAGGTTTATCTTCATGTAGCAGTGTCTTAAATAAATATGGATATTTGTACACTCTCCTTGGTATGGACTCTAGCAATCCTGCATGATACCGCCCTCACATATGAGTTGTGGCCACTTTCTTGTGACAAGCTCTTGGGACACTATGTTGACCTCACATTGTTTAAAGTATTGTATATAGTCACCATATGGTTTATTGTTTGTACTCCATCACCCTAATTGTATACCACCGAGCAGTAAGATGATCAGTTTAGACTGATTTAGCATAATTGTAAGCTTGTTTTTATTTCAGCTGTCTCACCAGGACTATGGATTTGCTACCATGTCCGACAGCAAGGTTGAACTCACCTTCTGCCAGATCATGGGTATTCTTAATAACTTGAAACGATGGGTTGACACCATGGTGGATGATCTGCAGGACTGCAAACTCAGTCATTGTGGACATCAATGGTGGTTACTGGCCGTCAAGGAGCTTAAAATGATCATTTTCTTCCTGCTGCACCTGACAGCGGGTGTGTGTAAGAGAGTCACTGAAATTTTCTGCACAAGCTTTTTAACACTCTGTCTGGGGCTGTGCTACCCCACCTACCATGCCGCCTGTGTGCACAGGCACATGGCAGGTCAACATACCTCAGCTACCACACCCAAAAATGGGTCATTTTTTTTTGCCCTGCCATCACCTGCATTGGGTTGTGGCATGTAGCAGTGCCTCAGTCCCGCCATCAGGCACACGTAGCACATACCATGTGTCCCATGGTAGTGCACACTGTACTACATGTACCAAGCATGTCACATGCCACACCATGCATACCACATCTAATACCACACCTTGAAAAATTCAAGTTCCATACTACCACACCTACCACACTTAACTTGCTTAAAAAAAAAACACTGAGCCAAAATTTACTCATTTCAAGAAAGGAACTAATTAGTACAGGCTGTAATAGAATGAAACAGCCAGGCAAACAGACATTCAAACCATGTATGTTGCACATGGCACATACCACAGGACTGCATGCCATACCATGTGTACCATGCATGCTATCCCCAATAACATGTGTATCACACAGAGCTAGTTCCTACCATGCATACTACCAATTGAAAAATGGTTGTAGGTGAGCCCTTGATAAGCTCTATAATTTGGGTATAGGGATCAAAGGTTTGGCGGATGAATTTCCTTTTTGGGACACTAATGCTTTCTTCCCAAAAAGGAAATTTTGGACATCAGCCCTTCCCTGGCTCATAATTAAACCGTTTTGGATGATCTAACCTTATAGGTATGTTGTTATAGGTTCTTTGAAGTCAACTGGGATATATTAGAGCCTATTGCAGTGCAATAATAGGATGAAAATAGCGAAAAGAGATAAATTGGGTTCTGGCCATAATATCTTGGGGATATACCGATGTAAATAGCTCCTGGATGTATTACTTTGTTCCCTTAGGCCAATGAAACACCCTCCAGGTGATGTATTATGTCCTGAGGATGAAAAACATCGCAATTTGGCCATATAAGTAAATTGCAGTTTGGCCCTATCATGCCCTCCTCCATGATGTGAGATATCTCAAAACACATCTTTTGGAATTGGCTCATGTAAGTCAAGTAAGAAAGTGGACAATTAACACCCAGGGAACTCTATACTCCATGATTTATGGTGATCTTGTTTGATCTTCTTGTTCACCATATTCAGTATGCTACAGGGTCATAGATCATGTTCTGAAAGCTCTTACTAATTGACCTGAGCTATAGGAACAGTTCTGACCCAAACAGCATGCCAATATACCATGGTAAAACTCGAAAATGCCCAATGGCACTTTTTACTTATTTCATAAATAGAACACCAAGGAGACCATTTGGTGCAAAATAAACAATGGGAAAGGAAAGAGACAATTTCAATGACTCGAATTAAGCTTTTGTTCAAGTGTTTTAGTTAAGTTTTGGCTGAACTCTGTTTCTGAGGATATGTGTTTGAGTGAACTTTTGGTTCATATACTGGCCATGGCTCAAAACACCATCTGGCCAAATCTGGATCAAAACACTTCAGGAAAAGCTCAATTTGAGTCATTTACATTGCCTCTTACCAGTCCCATTGTTTACTTCACACTAAATGGCCCCCTTGGTGCCCTATTGATGAAATAACCAAAATGTGTCATTTGGCATTTTCGAGTTTTATCATCATATATTGGCTTCCATTTTGGCTCAGAACTGTTCATATAGCTCATGACAATAAGTAGGAGCCTTTATAACATCACCTATGGCCCAGTGGCATGCTGAATATGGTGAAAAGGAATCTTAAACAAGATAACCTCAAATCATGAGGTATGGGGTACCCTGGGTGTCCATTGTCTACTTTAGTATTATACCTACATGAGTCAATGCCAAAGATGTGTTTGGGGATATCTCACACCATGGAGGAGGGCATGATAGGGCCAAACTGCAATTTACTTATATGGCCAAATTGCGATGTTTTTCATCCTCAGGACATAATACATCACCTGGAGGGTGTTTCATTGGCCAAAGGGAACAAAGTAATACATCCAGGAGCTATTTACATCGGTATATCCCCAAGATATTATGGCCAGAACCCAATTTATCTCTTTTCGCTATTTTCATCCTATTATTGCACTGCAATAGGCTCTAATATATCCCAGTTGACTTCAAAGAACCTATAACAACATACCTATAAGGTTAGATCATCCAAAACGGTTTAATTATGAGCCAGGGAAGGGCTGATGTCCAAAATTTCCTTTTTGGGAAGAAAGCATTAGTGTCCCAAAAAGGAAATTCATCCGCCAAACCTTTGATCCCTATACCCAAATTATAGAGCTTATCAAGGGCTCACCTACAACCATTTTTCAATTGGTAGTATGCATGGTAGGAACTAGCTCTGTGTGATACACATGTTATTGGGGATAGCATGCATGGTACACATGGTATGGCATGCAGTCCTGTGGTATGTGCCATGTGCAACATACATGGTTTGAATGTCTGTTTGCCTGGCTGTTTCATTCTATTACAGCCTGTACTAATTAGTTCCTTTCTTGAAATGAGTAAATTTTGGCTCAGTGTTTTTTTTTTAAGCAAGTTAAGTGTGGTAGGTGTGGTAGTATGGAACTTGAATTTTTCAAGGTGTGGTATTAGATGTGGTATGCATGGTGTGGCATGTGACATGCTTGGTACATGTAGTACAGTGTGCACTACCATGGGACACATGGTATGTGCTACGTGTGCCTGATGGCGGGACTGAGGCACTGCTACATGCCACAACCCAATGCAGGTGATGGCAGGGCAAAAAAAATGACACATTTTTGGGTGTGGTAGCTGAGGTATGTTGACCTGCAATGTGCCTTGTTGAAGTGTGGGACTTCCAGCACCCTCATTTGTCTCACATGATTTCGCTTTGTGGTCACATGATTACTTACTCATCTGCTTACTGATCACCTTACTCACCCGCTTACGGGGCCCATAACCTGTTAGAACTACCACTTCAACTGCTTTAAGTTCCTTGACCTAATCAAGGGGATGTTGAAGTGTGGGACTTCCAGCACCCTCATTTGTCTCACATGATTTCGCTTTGTGGTCACATGATTACTTACTCATCTGCTTACTGATCACCTTACTCACCCGCTTACTGAGCACATCACATGACCCCTTACTCAGCTGCTTATTGAGCAGCTTATTCATATTACTCATTTCCATTACTCAGCTATTTGTAGTTAGTATATATACCAGGCATGTAAACCTGGAGTCCTCAGTTTCTCACTGTTGACTCCAGGTAAGTAGTCTTCTATCTCTTCAATAAGAGTTTCTCACTGTTGACTCCAGACCACTGTGCTTGCCTGATTCTAACAGGTTATGGGCCCCGGCTTCTAGGTCTATCAGAGTCCGTCAATTTGAGATTCCATCCATTCCTGCCTCTGCTCTCCCTCTCTGCCCTATCTTCTCTCTGCCACTTTGTGCCAGAGACTTCTGCCCTTATAGTGTGTGTGACTTTTAG